>JANJGN010000016.1:122604154-122606654 GCA_026770705.1 Isurus oxyrinchus | reverse complement strand
GTATGTGTGTGTGTGGTAGATTGTGTGTGTGTGTGTGTGTGGAAGATTGTGTGTGTGTGTCTGCAGTAATTTGTGTGTGTGTGGTAGATTGTGTTTGTGTGTCTGTGGTAGATTGTGTGTGTGTGTGTGTGTGGTAGATTGTGTTTGTGTGTGTTTGTGTTTGATAGGTTGTATGTATGTGTGTTTGTGTGTGGTAGATTGTGTGTGTGTGTGTGTGTGTGGTAGATTGTGTTTCTGTGTGTGTGTGCAGTTGATTGTGTTTGTGTATGTGTGTGTGTGGTAGATTTTGTGTGTGTGTGTGTTTGGTAGATTGTGTGTATGTGGTTGATTGCTTGTGTGTGTGTGGTAGATTGTGTGTGTGTGTGCGTGGTAGATTGTTTGTGCGTGAGTCTGTGTGTGTGTGGTAGATTGTGTGTGTGTGTGTGTGTGTGTGTGTGTGTGTGTGTGTGTGTGTGTGTGTGTGTGTGTTAGATCGTGTTTATGTGTGTGTGTGTTGTAGATTGTGTGTGTGTGTGTGGTAGATTGTGTTTGTGTGTGTGTGTGTGGTAGATGGTCTCTCTCTGTATGTGTGCAGTAGATTGTGTTTGTGTATGCGTGTGTGTGGTAGATTGTGTGTGTGTGTGTGTGTGTGTGTGTGTGTGTGATAGATTGTGTGTGTGTGTGTGTCGTAGATTGTGTGTGTGTGTGTGTGTGGTAGATTGTGTATGTGTGGTAGATTGTGTGTGTGTGTGTGTGTGTGTGGTAGATTGTTTGTGTGTGGTAGATTGTGTGTGTGTTTGTGTGTGTGGTAGATTGAGTTTCAGTGTGTGTGTGTGCTAGATTGTGTGTGTGTGGTAGATTGTGTGTGTTTGTGTGTGTGTGCTAGATTGTGTTTGTGTGTGTGTGGTAGATTGTGTGTGTGCATGTGTGGGTTGTATGTTTGTGTGTGAAAGATTGTTTGTGTGTGTGTGGTAGATTGTGTTTGTTTGTCTTTGTGTGGTAGATTGTGTGTGTGTGTGTGTGTGTGTGTGTGTGTGTGGTAGATTGTGTGTGTGTGTGTGTGTGTGTGTGTGTGTGTGTTTGTGGTAGTTTGTGTGTGTGTGTGTGTGTATCTGTGTGGTGGATTGTATGTGTGTGTGTGGTAGATTGTGTTTTTGTATGTGTGTGTGTGGTACATTGTGTGTGTGTGTGTGTGCGGTAGTTTGTGTGTGTGTGTGTGTGTGTGGTAGATTGTGTGTGTGTGTGTGTGGTAGAATGTGTTTGTGTGTGTGTGTGTGTGGTAGATTGTGTTTGTGTGTGTGTGGTAGATTGTGCATGTGTGTGTGTGGTAGATTGTGTTTGTGTGTGTGAGTGTGGTAGATTGTGTTTGTGTGTCTGTGTGGTAGATTGTGTGTGTGTGTGTGTGTGTGTGTGTGTGTGTTTGTGGTAGTTTGTGTGTGTGTGTGTATCTGTGTGGTGGATTGTGTGAGTGTGTGTGGTAGATTGTATTTTTGTATGTGTGTGTGTGGTACATTGTGTGTGTGTGTGTGTGTGTGTCTGCGGTAGTTTGTGTGTGTGTGTGTGTGTGTGTGTTTGTGTGTGTGGTAGATTGTGTTTGTGTGTGTGTGGTAGATTGTGTGTGTGTGTGTGTGTGTGTGTGGTAGATTGTGTGTGTGTGTGTGTGTGTGTGGCAGATTGTGTATGCGTGTGTGTGTGTTTGTGGTAGATTGTTTCTGTGTGTGTGCGTGTGTGTATCTGTGTGTGTGGTAGATTATGTTTGTGTGCGTGTGTGTGTGTGTGTGTCTGTGTGGCAGATTGTGTTTATCTGTGTGTGTGTGGTAGATTGTGTGTGTGTTTGTGTGTGTCTGTGTGGTAGATTGTGTTTATCTGTGTGCCTGTGTGGTAGATTGTGTGTGTGTGTGTGTGTGTGGTAGATTGTGTGTGTGTGTGTGTGTGCGGTAGATTATGTTTCTGTGTGTGTGTGCAGTTGATTGTGTTTGTGTATGTGTGTGTGTGGTAGATTGTGTGTGTGTGTGTGTGTGGAAGATTGTGTGTGTGTGTCTGCAGTAATTTGTGTGTGTGTGTGTGGTAGATTGTGTTTGTGTGTCTGTGGTAGATTGTGTGTGTGTGTGTGTGTGGTAGATTGTGTTTGTGTGTGTTTTTGTTTGATAGGTTGTATGTATGTGTGTTTGTGTGTGGTAGATTGTGTTTGTGTGTGTGGTAGATTGTGTTTCTGTGTGTGTGTGCAGTTGATTGTGTTTGTGTATGTGTGTGTGTGGTAGATTTTGTGTGTGTGTGTGTGTTTGGTAGATTGTGTGTATGTGGTTGATTGCTTGTGTGTGTGTGGTAGATTGTGTGTGTGTGTGCGTGGTAGATTGTTTGTGCGTGAGTCTGTGTGTGTGTGGTAGATTGTGTGTGTGTGTGTGTGTGTGTGTGTGTGTGTGTGTGTGTGTGTGTGTTAGATCGTGTTTATGTGTGTGTGTGTTGTAGATTGGGTGTGTGTGTGTGGTAGATTTTGTTTGTGTGTGTGTGTGTGGTAGAT
>JANJGN010000016.1:122594154-122596654 GCA_026770705.1 Isurus oxyrinchus | reverse complement strand
TGTGTGTGTGTGTGTGTGTGGAAGATTGTGTGTGTGTGTCTGCAGTAATTTGTGTGTGTGTGGTAGATTGTGTTTGTGTGTCTGTGGTAGATTGTGTGTGTGTGTGTGTGTGGTAGATTGTGTTTGTGTGTGTTTGTGTTTGATAGGTTGTATGTATGTGTGTTTGTGTGTGGTAGATTGTGTTTGTGTGTGTGTGTGTGGTAGATTGTGTTTCTGTGTGTGTGTGCAGTTGATTGTGTTTGTGTATGTGTGTGTGTGGTAGATTTTGTGTGTGTGTGTGTTTGGTAGATTGTGTGTATGTGGTTGATTGCTTGTGTGTGTGTGGTAGATTGTGTGTGTGTGTGCGTGGTAGATTGTTTGTGCGTGAGTCTGTGTGTGTGTGGTAGATTGTGTGTGTGTGTGTGTGTGTGTGTGTGTGTGTGTGTGTGTGTGTGTGTGTGTGTGTGTTAGATCGTGTTTATGTGTGTGTGTGTTGTAGATTGTGTGTGTGTGTGTGGTAGATTGTGTTTGTGTGTGTGTGTGTGGTAGATGGTCTCTCTCTGTATGTGTGCAGTAGATTGTGTTTGTGTATGCGTGTGTGTGGTAGATTGTGTGTGTGTGTGTGTGTGTGTGTGTGATAGATTGTGTGTGTGTGTGTGTCGTAGATTGTGTGTGTGTGTGTGTGTGGTAGATTGTGTATGTGTGGTAGATTGTGTGTGTGTGTGTGTGTGTGTGGTAGATTGTTTGTGTGTGGTAGATTGTGTGTGTGTTTGTGTGTGTGGTAGATTGAGTTTCAGTGTGTGTGTGTGCTAGATTGTGTGTGTGTGGTAGATTGTGTGTGTTTGTGTGTGTGTGCTAGATTGTGTTTGTGTGCGTGTGGTAGATTGTGTGTGTGCATGTGTGGGTTGTATGTTTGTGTGTGAAAGATTGTTTGTGTGTGTGTGGTAGATTGTGTTTGTTTGTCTTTGTGTGGTAGATTGTGTGTGTGTGTGTGTGTGTGTGTGTGTGGTAGATTGTGTGTGTGTGTGTGTGTGTGTGTGTGTGTTTGTGGTAGTTTGTGTGTGTGTGTGTGTGTGTATCTGTGTGGTGGATTGTATGTGTGTGTGTGATAGATTGTGTTTTTGTATGTGTGTGTGTGGTACATTGTGTGTGTGTGTGTGTGCGGTAGTTTGTGTGTGTGTGTGTGTGTGTGTGTGGTAGATTGTGTGTGTGTGTGTGTGGTAGAATGTGTTTGTGTGTGTGTGTGTGGTAGATTGTGTTTGTGTGTGTGTGGTAGATTGTGCATGTGTGTGTGTGGTAGATTGTGTTTGTGTGTGTGAGTGTGGTAGATTGTGTTTGTGTGTCTGTGTGGTAGATTGTGTGTGTGTGTGTGTGTGTGTGTGTGTGTGTTTGTGGTAGTTTGTGTGTGTGTGTGTATCTGTGTGGTGGATTGTGTGAGTGTGTGTGGTAGATTGTATTTTTGTATGTGTGTGTGTGGTACATTGTGTGTGTGTGTGTGTGTGTCTGCGGTAGTTTCTGTGTGTGTGTGTGTGTGTGTGTATGTGTGTGTGGTAGATTGTGTTTGTGTGTGTGTGGTAGATTGTGTGTGTGTGTGTGTGTGTGTGTGTGGTAGATTGTGTGTGTGTGTGTGTGTGTGTGGCAGATTGTGTATGCGTGTGTGTGTGTTTGTGGTAGATTGTTTCTGTGTGTGTGCGTGTGTGTATCTGTGTGTGTGGTAGATTATGTTTGTGTGCGTGTGTGTGTGTGTGTGTCTGTGTGGCAGATTGTGTTTATCTGTGTGTGTGTGGTAGATTGTGTGTGTGTTTGTGTGTGTCTGTGTGGTAGATTGTGTTTATCTGTGTGCCTGTGTGGTAGATTGTGTGTGTGTGTGTGTGTGTGGTAGATTGTGTGTGTGTGTGTGTGTGCGGTAGATTATGTTTCTGTGTGTGTGTGCAGTTGATTGTGTTTGTGTATGTGTGTGTGTGGTAGATTGTGTGTGTGTGTGTGTGTGGAAGATTGTGTGTGTGTGTCTGCAGTAATTTGTGTGTGTGTGTGTGGTAGATTGTGTTTGTGTGTCTGTGGTAGATTGTGTGTGTGTGTGTGTGTGGTAGATTGTGTTTGTGTGTGTTTTTGTTTGATAGGTTGTATGTATGTGTGTTTGTGTGTGGTAGATTGTGTTTGTGTGTGTGGTAGATTGTGTTTCTGTGTGTGTGTGCAGTTGATTGTGTTTGTGTATGTGTGTGTGTGGTAGATTTTGTGTGTGTGTGTGTGTTTGGTAGATTGTGTGTATGTGGTTGATTGCTTGTGTGTGTGTGGTAGATTGTGTGTGTGTGTGCGTGGTAGATTGTTTGTGCGTGAGTCTGTGTGTGTGTGGTAGATTGTGTGTGTGTGTGTGTGTGTGTGTGTGTGTGTGTGTGTGTGTGTGTGTGTGTGTGTGTTAGATCGTGTTTATGTGTGTGTGTGTTGTAGATTGGGTGTGTGTGTGTGGTAGATTTTGTTTGTGTGTGTGTGTGTGGTAGATGGTCTCTCTCTGTATGTGTGC
>JANJGN010000016.1:122494154-122504154 GCA_026770705.1 Isurus oxyrinchus | reverse complement strand
GGTAGATTGTGTGTGTGTGTATGTGTCTGTGTGGTAGATTGTGTGTGTGTGTGTGTGTGTGTGTGTGAGTGTGTTTGTGGTAGTTTGTGTGTGTGTCTGTGTGTGTGTGTGGTAGATTGTGTGTGTGTCTGTGTGTGTGTGTGTGTGTGTGTGTTTGTGATAGATTGTGTGTGTGTGGTAGATTGTGTGTGTGTGTGTGTGGTAGATTGTGCTTGTGTATGTGTGTGTGAGGACGATTGAGTGTGTGTGTGTGTGTGTGTTTGTGTGGTAAAATGTGCTTCTGTGTGTGTGTGTGGTAGAATGTGTTTGTGTGTGTGTGTGTGGTAGATTGTGTTTGTGTGTGTGTGTGGTAGATTGTGTGTGTGTGTGTGGTAGATTGTGTTTGTGTGTGTGTGTGTGTGTGGTAGATTGTGTTTGTATGTGTGTGGTAGATTGTGATTGTGTTTGTGTGTGTGTGTGGTAGATTGTGTGTGTGTGTTGTGTGTGTGTGTGTGTGTGGTAGATTGTGTGTCTGTGTCTGTGTGTGTGTGTGTGTGTGTGGTAGATTGTTTGTGTGTCTGTGTGGCAGATTGTGTGTGTGTGTGTGTGTGTTTGTGCTAGATTGTTTGTGTGTGTGTGCGTGTGTGTATCTGTGTGTGTAGTAGATTATGTTTGTATGCGTGTGTGTGTGTGTGTGTGTGTGTGGTAGATTGTTTGTGTGTCTGTGTGGCAGATTGTGTGTGTGTGTGTGTGTGTTTGTGCTAGATTGTTTGTGTGTGTGTGCGTGTGTGTATCTGTGTGTGTAGTAGATTATGTTTGTATGCGTGTGTGTGTGTGTGTCTGTGTGGTAGATTGTGTTTATCTGTGTGTGTGTGCGGTAGATTGTGTGTGTGTGTGTGTGTGTGTGTGTATGTTTGTGTGGTAAAACGTGTTTCTGTGTGTGTGTGTGGTAGATTGTGTTTGTGTGTGTGTGTGTGGTAGAATGTGTTTGTGTGTGTGTGTGTGTGTGGTAGATTGTGTTTGTGTGTGTGTGTGGTAGATTGTGTGTGTGTGTGTGTGGTAGATTGTGTTTGTATGTGTGTGGTAGATTGTGATTGTGTGTGTGTGTGTGTGGTAGATTGTTTGTGTGTGTCTGTGTGTGTGTGTGGTAGATTGTGTGTGTGTGAGTGTGTGGTAGATTGTGTATGTGTGTGTGTGTGTTTGTGGTAGATTGTTTGTGTGTGTGTGCGTGTGTGTATCTGTGTGTGTGGTAGATTATGTTTGTGTGCGTGTGTGTGTGTGTCTGTGTGGTAGATTGTGTTTTTCTGTGTGTGTGTGTGGTAGATTGTGTTTGTGTGTGTGTGTGTTTCTGGTAGATTGTGTGGGTGTGGCAGATTGTGTTTGTATGTGTGTGTGGTAGATTGTGTGTGTGTGGTAGATTGTCTTTGTGTGTGTGTGTGTGTGTTGTAGATTGTGTGTGTGTGTGTGTGTGTGTGGTAGATTGTGTGTGTGTGTGTGTGTGGTAGTTTGAGTTTGTGTGTGTGTGTGTGCGTGTGATAGATTGTGTGTGTGTGTGTGTGTCTGTGCGTGTGGTAGATTGTGTGTGTGTGGTCGATTGTGAGTGTGTGTGCGTGTGTGTGGTTGTTTGTGTCTGTGAGTGTGGTAGCTTGTGTGCGTGTGTGTGTGTGTGTGTGTGTGTGTGTGGTAGATTGTTTCTGTGTGTGTGCGTGTGTGGTTGTTTGTGTGTGTGTGTGGTAGATTGTGTGCGTGTGGTAGATTGTGTGTGTGTGTGTGAGTGTGTGTGTGTCTGTGTGGTGCAATGTGTAAGTGTGTATGTGTCTATGTGTGGTAGTTTGTGTGTGTATGTGTGAGTGTGGTAGATTGTGTGTGTGTGTGTGTGTGTGTGTGTGTGTGTGTGTGTGTGTGTGTGGTAGATTGTTTGTGTGTGGTAGATTGTGTGTGTGTTTGTGTGTGTGGTAGATTGAGTTTAACTGTGTGTGTGTGGTAGATTGTGTGTGTGTGGTAGATTGTGTGTGTTTGTGTGTGTGTGCTAGATTGTGTTTGTTTGTGTGTGGTAGATTGTGTGTGTGTATGTGTGGGTTGTATGTTTGTGTGTGAAAGATTGTTTGTGTGTGTGTGGTAGATTGTGTTTGTTTGTCTTTGTGTGGTAGATTGTGAGTGTGTGTGTGGTAGATTGTGTGTGTGTGTATGTGTCTGTGTGGTAGATTGTGTGTGTGTGTGTGTGTGTGTGTGTGTGTGTGTGTGTGTGTGTGTGTGTGTGTGTGTGTGTGTGTGTGTGTGTGTGTGTGTGAGTGAGTGTGTTTGTGGTAGTTTGTGTGTGTGTCTGTGTGTGTGTGTGGTAGATTGTGTGTGTGTCTGTGTGTGTGTGTGTGTGTGTGTGTGTGGTAGATTGTGTGTGTTGGATTGTGTGTGTGTGTGGTAGATTGTGTCTTTGTATGTGTGTGTGTGGCACATTGTGTGTGTGTGTGTCTGCGGTAGGTTGTGTGTGTGTGTGTGTGTGTGTGTGGTAGATTGTGTTTGTGTGTGTTTGTGTTTGGTAGGTTGTATGTATGTGTGTTTGTGTGTGGTAGATTGTGTTTGTGTATGTGTGTGTGGTAGATTGTGTTTCTGTGTGTGTGTGCAGTTGATTGTGTTTGTGTATGTGTGTGTGTGGTAGATTCTGTGTGTGTGTGTGTGTGTGCGTTTGTGATAGATTGTGTGTGTGTGTGTGTGTGTGGTAGATTGTGTGTGTGTGTGTGTGTGTGTGTGGTAGATTGTGTTTGTGTATGTGTGTGAGAGGACGATTGAGTGTGTGTGTGTATGTGTGTGTTTGTCTGGTAAAATGTGTTTCTGTGTGTGTGTGGTAGATTGTATTCATCTGTGTGTCTGTGGTAGATTGTGTTTATCTGTGTGTGTGTGGTAGAATGTGTTTGTGTGTGTGTGTGCGGTAGATTGTGTTTGTGTGTGTGTGTGGTAGATTGTGTGTGTGTGTGTGTGTGTGTGTGTGGTAGATTGTGTATGTGTCTGTGTGTGTTTGTGGTAGATTGTTTGTGTGTGTGTGCGTGTGTGTATCTGTGTGTGTGGTAGATTATGTTTGTGTGCGTGTGTGTGTGTGTGTGTGTCTGTGTGGTAGATTGTGTTTATCTGTGTGTGTGTGCGGTAGATTGTGTTTGTGTGTGTGTGTGTTTCTGGTAGATTGTGTGGGTGTGGCAGATTGTGTTTGTTTGTGTGTGTGTGTGGTAGATTATGTTTGTGTGCGTGTGTGTGTGTGTCTGTGTGGTAGATTGTGTTTATCTGTGTGTGTGTGGTAGATTGAGTGTGTGTGTGTCTGTGTGTGGCAGATTGTTTTTGTGTGTGGTAGATTGTGTTTGTGTGTGTGTGTGTGGGGTAGATTGTGTGTTTGTGTGTGTGTGTGTGGTAGATTGTGTGTGTTTGTGTCTGTGTGTGGTAGATTGTGTGTGTGTGTGTGTGTGTGTGTGTGTGTGGAAGATTGCGTGTGTGTGTCTGCGGTAGTTTGTGTGTGTGTGTGTGTGTGTGTGGTAGATTGTGTTTGTGTGTATGTGGTAGATTGTGTGTGTGTGTGTGTGTGTGTGTGTGTGTGGCAGATTGTGTTTGTGTATGTGTGTGCAGTTGATTGTGTTTGTGTATGTGCGTTTGTGGTAGATTGTGTGTGTGTGTGTGTGTGTGTGTGTTTGTGATAGATTGTGTGTGTGTGGTAGATTGTGTGTGTGTGTGTGTGTGTGTGGTAGATTGTGCTTGTGTATGTGTGTGTGAGGACGATTGAGTGTGTTTGTGTGTGTGTGTGTTTGTGTGGTAAAATGTGCTTCTGTGTGTGTGTGTGGTAGAATGTGTTTGTGTGTGTGTGTGGTAGATTGTGTGTGTGTGTGTGTGGTAGATTGTGTTTGTGTGTGTGTGTGTGTGTGTGGTAGATTGTGTTTGTATGTGTGTGGTAGATTGTGATTGTGTGTGTGTGTGTGTGTGGTAGATTGTGTGTGTGTGTCTGTGTGTGTGTGTGTGTGTGTGGTAGATTGTGTGTCTGTGTGTGTGTGTGTGTGTGTGTGTGTGTGTGGTAGATTGTTTGTGTGTCTGTGTGGCAGATTGTGTGTGTGTGTGTGTGTTTGTGCTAGATTGTTTGTGTGCGTGTGCGTGTGTGTATCTGTGTGTGTAGTAGATTATGTTTGTATGCGTGTGTGTGTGTGTGTGTCTGTGTGGTAGATTGTGTTTATCTGTGTGTGTGTGCGGTAGATTGTGTGTGTGTGTGTGTGTGTGTATGTTTGTGTGGTAAAATGTGTTTCTGTGTGTGTGTGTGGTAGATTGTGTTTGTGTGTGTGTGTGTGGTAGAATGTGTTTGTGTGTGTGTGTGTGTCTGTGGTAGATTGTGTTTGTGTGTGTGTGTGGTAGATTGTGTGTGTGTGTGTGTGTGGTAGATTGTGTTTGTATGTGTGTGGTAGATTGTGATTGTGTGTGTGTGGGTGTGGTAGATTGTGTGTGTGTGTCTGTGTGTGTGTGTGGTAGATTGTGTGTGTGTGAGTGTGTGGTAGATTGTGTATGTGTGTGTGTGTGTTTGTGGTAGATTATTTGTGTGTGTGTGCGTGTGTGTATCTGTGTGTGTGGTAGATTATGTTTGTGTGCGTGTGTGTGTGTGTGTCTGTGTGGTAGATTGTGTTTATCTGTGTGTGTGTGTGGTAGATTGTGTTTGTGTGTGTGTGTGTTTCTGGTAGATTGTGTGGGTGTGGCAGATTGTGTTTGTTTGTGTGTGTGTGTGGTAGATTGTGTGTGTGTGGTAGATTGTCTTTGTGTGTGTGTGTGTGTGTTGTAGATTGTGTGTGTGTGTGTGTGTGTGTGTGTGGTAGATTGTGTGTGTGTGTGTGTGGTAGATTGTGTGTGTGTGGTAGATTGAGTTTGTGTGTGTGTGTGTGCGTGTGATAGATTGTGTGTGTGTGTGTGTCTGTGCGTGTGGTAGATTGTGTGTGTGTGGTCGATTGTGTGTGTGTGTGCGTGTGTGTGGTTGTTTGTGTCTGTGAGTGTGGTAGCTTGTGTGCGTGTGTGTGTGTGTGTGTGTGTGTGTGTGTGTGTGTGTGTGTGTGTGTGTGGTAGATTGTGCTTGTGTATGTGTGTGTGAGGACGATTGAGTGTGTGTGTGTGTGTGTGTTTGTGTGGTAAAATGTGCTTCTGTGTGTGTGTGTGGTAGAATGTGTTTGTGTGTGTGTGTGTGGTAGATTGTGTTTGTGTGTGTGTGTGGTAGATTGTGTGTGTGTGTGTGGTAGATTGTGTTTGTGTGTGTGTGTGTGTGTGGTAGATTGTGTTTGTATGTGTGTGGTAGATTGTGATTGTGTTTGTGTGTGTGTGTGGTAGATTGTGTGTGTGTGTTGTGTGTGTGTGTGTGTGGTAGATTGTGTGTCTGTGTCTGTGTGTGTGTGTGTGTGTGTGGTAGATTGTTTGTGTGTCTGTGTGGCAGATTGTGTGTGTGTGTGTGTGTGTTTGTGCTAGATTGTTTGTGTGTGTGTGCGTGTGTGTATCTGTGTGTGTAGTAGATTATGTTTGTATGCGTGTGTGTGTGTGTGTGTGTGTGTGGTAGATTGTTTGTGTGTCTGTGTGGCAGATTGTGTGTGTGTGTGTGTGTGTGTGTTTGTGCTAGATTGTTTGTGTGTGTGTGCGTGTGAGTATCTGTGTGTGTAGTAGATTATGTTTGTATGCGTGTGTGTGTGTGTGTCTGTGTGGTAGATTGTGTTTATCTGTGTGTGTGTGCGGTAGATTGTGTGTGTGTGTGTGTGTGTGTGTGTGTATGTTTGTGTGGTAAAATGTGTTTCTGTGTGTGTGTGTGGTAGATTGTGTTTGTGTGTGTGTGTGTGGTAGAATGTGTTTGTGTGTGTGTGTGTGTGTGGTAGATTGTGTTTGTGTGTGTGTGTGGTAGATTGTGTTTGTGTGTGTGTGTGGTAGATTGTGTTTGTATGTGTGTGGTAGATTGTGATTGTGTGTGTGTGTGTGTGTGTGGTAGATTGTGTGTGTGTGTCTGTGTGTGTGTGTGTGTGGTAGATTGTGTGTCTGTGTCTGTGTGTGTGTGTGTGTGTGTGTGTGGTAGATTGTTTGTGTGTCTGTGTGGCAGATTGTGTGTGTGTGTGTGTGTGTTTGTGCTAGATTGTTTGTGTGTGTGTGCGTGTGTGTATCTGTGTGTGTAGTAGATTATGTTTGTATGCGTGTGTGTGTGTGTGTCTGTGTGGTAGATTGTGTTTATCTGTGTGTGTGTGCGGTAGATTGTGTGTGTGTGTGTGTGTGTGTGTGTGTATGTTTGTGTGGTAAAATGTGTTTCTGTGTGTGTGTGTGGTAGATTGTGTTTGTGTGTGTGTGTGTGGTAGAATGTGTTTGTGTGTGTGTGTGTGTGTGGTAGATTATGTTTGTGTGTTTGTGTGGTAGATTGTGTGTGTGTGTGTGTGGTAGATTGTGTTTGTATGTGTGTGGTAGATTGTGATTGTGTGTGTGTGTGTGTGGTAGATTGTGTGTGTGTGTCTGTGTGTGTGTGTGGTAGATTGTGTGTGTGTGAGTGTGTGGTAGATTGTGTATGTGTGTGTGTGTGTTTGTGGTAGATTGTTTGTGTGTGTGTGCGTGTGTGTATCTGTGTGTGTGGAAGATTATGTTTGTGTGCGTGTGTGTGTGTGTGTCTGTGTGGTAGATTGTGTTTTTCTGTGTGTGTGTGTGGTAGATTGTGTTTGTGTGTGTGTGTGTTTCTGGTAGATTGTGTGGGTGTGGCAGATTGTGTTTGTATGTGTGTGTGGTAGATTGTGTGTGTGTGGTAGATTGTCTTTGTGTGTGTGTGTGTGTGTTGTAGATTGTGTGTGTGTGTGTGTGTGTGTGTGTGGTAGATTGTGTGTGTGTGTGTGTGTGTGGTAGATTGAGTTTGTGTGTGTGTGTGTGCGTGTGATAGATTGTGTGTGTGTGTGTGTCTGTGCGTGTGGTAGATTGTGTGTGTGTGGTCGATTGTGTGTGTGTGTGCGTGTGTGTGGTTGTTTGTGTCTGTGAGTGTGGTAGCTTGTGTGCGTGTGTGTATGTGTGTGTGTGTGTGTGTGTGGTAGATTGTTTCTGTGTGTGTGCGTGTGTGGTTGTTTGTGTGTGTGTGTGGTAGATTGTGTGCGTGTGGTAGATTGTGTGTGTGTGTGTGAGTGTGTGTGTGTCTGTGTGGTGCAATGTGTAAGTGTGTATGTGTCTATGTGTGGTAGTTTGTGTGTGTATGTGTGAGTGTGGTAGATTGTGTGTGTGTCTGTGTGTGTGTGTGTGTGTGTGTGTGTGTGTGTGTGTGTGTGTGGTAGATTGTTTGTGTGTGGTAGATTGTGTGTGTGTTTGTGTGTGTGGTAGATTGAGTTTAACTGTGTGTGTGTGGTAGATTGTGTGTGTGTGGTAGATTGTGTGTGTTTGTGGGTGTGTGCTAGATTGTCTTTGTTTGTGTGTGGTAGATTGTGTGTGTGTATGTGTGGGTTGTATGTTTGTGTGTGAAAGATTGTTTGTGTGTGTGTGGTAGATTGTGTTTGTTTGTCTTTGTGTGGTAGATTGTGAGTGTGTGTGTGGTAGATTGTGTATGTGTGTATGTGTCTGTGTGGTAGATTGTGTGTGTGTGTGTGTGTGTGTGTGTGTGTGTGTGTGTGTGTGTGTGTGTGTGAGTGTGTTTGTGGTAGTTTGTGCGTGTGTCTGTGTGTGTGTGTGGTAGATTGTGAGTGTGTGTGTGTGTGTGTGTGTGTGTGTGTGGTAGATTGTGTGTGGTGGATTGTGTGTGTGTGTGTGGTAGATTGTGTCTTTGTATGTGTGTGTGTGGCACATTGTGTGTGTGTGTGTCTGCGGTAGGTTGTGTGTGTGTGTGTGTGTGTGTGTGTGGTAGATTGTGTTTGTGTGTGTTTGTGTTTGGTAGGTTGTATGTATGTGTGTTTGTGTGTGGTAGATTGTGTTTGTGTATGTGTGTGTGGTAGATTGTGTTTCTGTGTGTGTGTGCAGTTGATTGTGTTTGTGTATGTGTGTGTGTGGTAGATTGTGTGTGTGTGTGTGTGTGTGCGTTTGTGATAGATTGTGTGTGTGTGTGTGTGTGTGGTAGATTGTGTGTGTGTGTGTGTGTGTGTGTGGTAGATTGTATTCATCTGTGTGTCTGTGGTAGATTGTGTTTATCTGTGTGTGTGTGGTAGAATGTGTTTGTGTGTGTGTGTGCGGTAGATTGTGTTTGTGTGTGTGTGTGGTAGATTGTGTGTGTGTGTGTGTGTGTGTTGTAGATTGTGTATGTGTCTGTGTGTGTTTGTGGTAGATTGTTTGTGTGTGTGTGCGTGTGTGTATCTGTGTGTGTGGTAGATTATGTTTGTGTGCGTGTGTGTGTGTGTGTGTCTGTGTGGTAGATTGTGTTTATCTGTGTGTGTGTGCGGTAGATTGTTTTTGTGTGTGTGTGTGTTTCTGGTAGATTGTGTGGGTGTGGCAGATTGTGTTTGTTTGTGTGTGTGTGTGGTAGATTATGTTTGTGTGCGTGTGTGTGTGTGTCTGTGTGGTAGATTGTGTTTATCTGTGTGTGTGTGTGGTAGATTGAGTGTGTGTGTGTCTGTGTGTGGCAGATTGTGTTTGTGTGTGGTAGATTGTGTTTGTGTGTGTGTGGGGGGGGTAGATTGTGTGTTTGTCTGTGTGTGTGTGGTAGATTGTGTGTGTTTGTGTCTGTGTGTGGTAGATTGCGTGTGTGTGTGTGTGTGTGTGTGTGTGTGGAAGATTGCGTGTGTGTGTCTGCGGTAGTTTGTGTGTGTGTGTGTGTGTGGTAGATTGTGTTTGTGTGTATGTGGTAGATTGTGTGTGTGTGTGTGTGTGTGTGTGTGTGTGGCAGATTGTGTTTGTGTATGTGTGTGCAGTTGATTGTGTTTGTGTATGTGCGTTTGTGGTAGATTGTGTGTGTGTGTGTGTGTGTGTTTGTGATAGATTGTGTGTGTGTGGTAGATTGTGTGTGTGTGTGTGTGTGTGTGGTAGATTGTGCTTGTGTATGTGTGTGGTAGATTGTGTGTGTGTGTGTGTGGTAGATTGTGTTTGTGTGTGTGTGTGTGTGTGTGGTAGATTGTGTGTCTGTGTGTGTGTGTGTGTGTGTGTTTGTGTGGTAAAATGTGCTTCTGTGTGTGTGTGTGGTAGAATGTGTTTGTGTGTGTGTGTGTGGTAGATTGTGTTTGTGTGTGTGTGTGGTAGATTGTGTGTGTGTGTGTGTGGTAGATTGTGTTTGTGTGTGTGTGTGTGTGTGTGGTAGATTGTGTGTCTGTGTGTGTGTGTGTGTGTGTGTGTGTGTGTGGTAGATTGTTTGTGTGTCTGTGTGGCAGATTGTGTGTGTGTGTGTGTGTGTTTGTGCTAGATTGTTTGTGTGCGTGTGCGTGTGTGTATCTGTGTGTGTAGTAGATTATGTTTGTATGCGTGGGTGTGTGTGTGTGTGTGTGTGGTAGATTGTGTTTATCTGTGTGTGTGTGCGGTAGATTGTGTGTGTGTCTGTGTGTGTGTGTATGTTTGTGTGGTAAAATGTGTTTCTGTGTGTGTGTGTGGTAGATTGTGTTTGTGTGTGTGTGTGTGGTAGAATGTGTTTGTGTGTGTGTGTGTCTGTGGTAGATTGTGTTTGTGTGTGTGTGTGGTAGATTGTGTGTGTGTGTGTGTGGTAGATTGTGTTTGTATGTGTGTGGTAGATTGTGATTGTGAGTGTGTGGGTGTGGTAGATTGTGTGTGTGTGTCTGTGTGTGTGTGTGGTAGATTGTGTGTGTGTGAGTGTGTGGTATATTGTGTATGTGTGTGTGTGTGTTTGTGGTAGATTGTTTGTGTGTGTGTGCGTGTGTGTATCTGTGTGTGTGGTAGATTATGTTTGTGTGCGTGTGTGTGTGTGTGTCTGTGTGGTAGATTGTGTTTATCTGTGTGTGTGTGTGGTAGATTGTGTTTGTGTGTGTGTGTGTTTCTGGTAGATTGTGTGGGTGTGGCAGATTGTGTTTGTTTGTGTGTGTGTGTGGTAGATTGTGTGTGTGTGGTAGATTGTCTTTGTGTGTGTGTGTGTGTGTTGTTGATT
>JANJGN010000016.1:122444154-122449154 GCA_026770705.1 Isurus oxyrinchus | reverse complement strand
GTGGTGGATTGTGTGTGTGTGTGTGGTAGATTCTGTTTTTGTATGTGTGTGTGTGGTACATTGTGTGTGTGTGTGTCTGCGGTAGTTTGTTTTTGTGTGTGTGTGTGTGGTAGATTTTGTTTGTGTGTGTGTGGTAGATTGTGTGTGTGTGTGTGTGTGTGTGTGTGTGTGTGTGTGTGTGGTAGATTGTGTTTGTGTGTGTTTGTGTTTGGTAGATTGTATGTATGTAAGTTTGTGTGTGGTAGATTGTGTTTGTGTGTGTGTGTGGTAGATTGTGTTTCTGCGTGTGTGTGCAGTTGATTGTGTTTGTGAATGTGTGTGTGTGGTAGATTGTGTGTGTGTGTGTGTGTTTGTGATAGATTGTGTGTGTGTGTGTGTGGTAGAGACTGTGTGTGTGTGTGTGTGTGTGTGTGTGTGTGTGTGTGTGTGTGTGTGTGTGGTAGATTGTGTTTGTGTATGTGTGTGTGAGGACGATTGAGTGTGTGTGTGTGTGTGTTTGTGTGGTAAAATGTGTTTCTGTGTGTGTGTGGTAGATTGTGTTTATCTGTGTGTGTGTGTGGTAGAATGTGTTTGTATGTGTGTGGTAGATTGTGATTGTGTGTGTGTGGTAGATTGTATGTGTGTGTGTGTGTGGTAGATTGTGTTTGTATGTGTGTGGTAGATTGTGATTGTGTGTGTGTGTGTGTGGTAGATTGTGTGTGTGTGTGTGTGTGTGTGGTAGATTGTGTGTGTGTGTGTGTGTGTGGCAGTTTGTGTATGTGTGTGTGTGTTTGTGGTAGATTGTTTGTGTGTGTGTGCGCGTGTGTATCTGTGTGTATGTTAGATTATGTTTGTGTGCATGTGTGTGTGTGTGTCTGTGTGGTAGATTGTGTTTATCTGTGCGTGTGTGTGGTAGATTGAGTGTGTGTGTGTCTGTGTGTAGCAGATTGTCTTTGTGTGAGGTAGATTGTGTTTGTCTGTGTGTGTGGGGTAGATTGTGATTTCTGTGTGTGTGTGTGTGTGTGTGTGTGTGGTAGATTGTGTGTGTTTGTGTCTGTGTGTGGTAGATTGTGTGTGTGTGTGTGTGTGTGTTTGGTAGTTTGTATGTATGTGTGTTTGTGTGTGGTAGATTGTGTTTGTGTGTGTGTGTGTGTGGTAGATTGTGTTTCTGTGTGTGTGTGCAGTTGATTTTGTTTGTGTATGTGTGTGTGTGGTAGATTGTGTGTGTGTGTGTGTTTGTGATAGATTATGTGTGTGTGTGTGTGTGGTAGATTGTGTGTGTGTATGTGTGTGTGTGTGGTAGATTGTGTTTGTGTATGTGTGTGTCAGGACGATTGAGTGTGTGTGTGTGTGTGTGTTTCTGTGGTAAAATGTGTTTCTGTGTGTGTGTGTGTGTGGTAGATTGTGTTTGTGTGTGTGTGGTAGAATGTGTTTGTGTGTTTGTGTGTGTGGTAGATTGCGTTTGTGTGTGTGTGTGGTAGATTGTGTGTGTGTGTGTGTGGTAGATTGTGTTTGTGTGTGTGTGTGTGTGGTAGATTGTGTTTGTATGTGTGTGGTAGTTTGTGATTGTGTGTGTGTGTGTGGCAGATTGTGTGTGTGTGTCTGTGTGTGTGTGTGGTAGAGTGTGTTTGTGTGTGTGTGGTAGATTGTGTGTGTGTGTGTGTGTGGTAGATTGTGTTTGTGTGTGTTTGTGTTTGGTAGGTTGTATGTATGTGTGTTTGTGTGTGGTAGATTGTGTTTGTGTGTGTGTGTGTGTGGTAGATTGTGTTTCTGTGTGTGTGTGCAGTTGATTGTGTTTGTGAATGTGTGTCTGTGGTAGATTGTGTGTGTGTGTGTGTGTGTATGGTAGATTGTGTTTGTGTGTCTGTGTGTGTGTGTGTGGTAGAGTGTGTTTGTGTGTGTGTGGTAGATTGTGAGTGTGTGTGTGTGTGTGTGTGGTAGATTGTGTTTGTGTGTGTTTGTGTTTGGTAGGTTGTATGTATGTGTGTTTGTGTGTGGTAGATTGTGTTTGTGTGTGTGTGTGTGGTAGATTGTGTTTCTGTGTGTGTGTGCAGTTGATTGTGTTTGTGTATGTGTGTCTGTGGTAGATTGTGTGTGTGTGTGTGTGTGTGCGTTTGTGATAGATTGTGTGTGTGTGTGTGTGGTAGATTGTGTGTGTGTGTGTGTGTGTGGTAGATTGTGTTTGTATATGTGTGTGAGAGGACGATTGAGTGTGTGTGTGTATGTGTGTGTTTGTCTGGTAAAATGTGTTTGTGAATGTGTGTGTGTGGTAGATTGTGTGTGTGTGTGTGTGTGTGTATGGTAGATTGTGTTTGTGTATGTGTGTGTGAGGACGATTGAGTGTGTGTGTGTTTGTTTGTGTGGTAAAATGTGTTTCTGTGTGTGTGTGGTAGATTGTGTTTGTGTATGTGTGTGTGGTAGAATGTGTTTGTGTGTGTGTGTGTGTGGTAGATTGTGTTTGTGTGTCTGTGTGGTAGATTGTGTGTGTGTGTGTGGTAGATGGTGTTTGTGTGTGTGTGTGTGTGTGGTAGATTGTGTTAGTATGTGTGTGGTAGATTGTGATTGTGTGTATGTGTGTGTGTGTGTGTGTGTGTGTGTGTGTGTGTGTGGTAGATTTTGTGTGTGTTTGTGTGTGTCGTAGATTGAGTTTAAGTGTGTGTGCGTGGTAGATTGTGTGTGTGTGGTAGATTGTGTGTGTTTGTGTGTGTGTGCTAGATTGTGATTGTCTGTGTGTGGTAGATTGTGTGTGTTTATGTGTGGGTTGTATGTTTGTGTGTGAAAGATTGTTTGTGTGTGTGTGGCAGATTGTGTTTGTTTGTCTTTGTGTGGTAGTTTGTGAGTGTGTGTGTGTGTGTGTGTGTGTGTGTGTGTGTGTGTGTGTGTGTGTTTGTGGTAGTTTGTGTTTGTGTGTGTGTGTGTGTGGTGGATTGTGTGTGTGTGTGTGGTAGATTCTGTTTTTGTATGTGTGTGTGTGGTACATTGTGTGTGTGTGTGTGTCTGCGGTAGTTTGTGTGTGTGTGTGTGTGTGTGTGTGTGTGTGTGTGTGTGTGGTAGATTCTGTGTGTGTGTGTGTGTGTGTGTGTGTGTGTGTGTGTGTGTGTGTGTGTGTGGTAGATTGTGTGTGTGTGTGTTTGTGTTTGGTAGATTGTAAGTATGTGAGTTTGTGTGTGGTAGATTGTGTTTGTGTGTGTGTGTGGTAGATTGTGTTTCTGCGTGTGTGTGCAGTTGATTGTGTTTGTGTATGTGTGTGTGTGGTAGATTGTGTGTGTGTGTGTTTGTGATAGATTGTGTGTGTGTGTGTGTGTGTGGTAGAGTGTGTGTGTGTGTGTGTGTGTGTGCGGTAGATTGTGTTTGTGTATGTGTGTGTGAGGACGATTGAGTGTGTGTGTGTGTGTGTGTGTGTTTGTGTGGTTAAATGTGTTTCTGTGTGTGTGTGGTAGATTGTGTTTATCTGTGTGTGTGTGTGGTAGAATGTGTTTGTGTGTGTGTGTGTGGTAGAATGTGTTTGTGTGTGTGTGGTAGATTTTATGTGTGTGTGTGTGTGGTAGAATGTGTTTGTATGTGTGTGGTAGATTGTGATTGTATGTGTGTGTGTGTGGTAGATTGTGTGTGTGTTTGTGTGCGTGTGTGTGTGTGTGTGTGTGTGTGGTAGATTGTGTGTGTGTGTGTGTGTGTGTGTGTATCTGTGTGTGTGTTAGATTATGTTTGTGTGCGTGTGTGTGTGTGTGTCTGTGTGGTAGATTGTGTTTATCTGTGTTTGTGTGTGGTAGATTGTTTTTGTCTGTGTGTGTGGGGTAGATTGTGTGTTTCTGTGTGTGTGTGTGTGTGTGTGTGTGTGTGTGTGTGTGTGTGTGGTAGATTGTGTGTGTTTGTGTCTGTGTGTGGTAGATTGTGTGTGTGTGTGTGTGTGTGTGTGTGTTTGGTAGGTTGTATGTATGTGTGTTTGTGTGTGGTAGATTGTGTTTGTGTGTGTGTGTGTGGTAGATTGTGTTTCTGTGTGTGTGCAGTTGATTGTGTTTGTGTATGTGTGTGTGGTAGATTGTGTGTGTGTGTGTGTTTGTGTTAGATTATGTGTGTGTGTGTGTGTGTGGTAGATTGTGTGTGTGTGTGTGTGTTTGTGTGTGTGGTAGATTGTGTTTGTGTATGTGTGTGTGAGGACGATTGAGTGTGTGTGTGTGTGTGTGTGTGTGTGTGTGTTTCTGTGGTAAAATGTGTTTCTGTGTGTGTGTGTGTGGTAGATTGTGTTTGTGTGTGTGTGGTAGAATGTGTTTGTGTGCTTGTGTGTGTGGTAGATTGCGTTTGTGTGTGTGTGTGGTAGATTGTGTGTGTGTGTGTGTGGTAGATTGTGTTTGTGTGTGTGTGTGTGTGGTAGATTGTGTTTGTATGTGTGTGGTAGTTTGTGATTGTGTGTGTGTGTGTGTGTGGCAGATTGTGTGTGTGTGTCTGTGTGTGTGTGTGCGGTAGATTGTGTGTGTGTGTGTGTGTGTGTGTGTGGCAGATTGTATATGTGTGTGTGTGTGTTTGTGGTAGATTGTTTGTGTGTGTGTGTGTATCTGTGTGTGTGGTAGATTATGTTTGTGTGCGTGTGTGTGTGTGTGTGTGTCTGCGTGGTAGATTGTGTTTATCTGTGTGTGTGTGCGGTAGATTGTGTGTGTGTGTGTGTGTGTGTGTGTCTGTGTGGTAGATTGTGTTTAACTGTGTGTCTGTGTGGTAGATTGTGTGTGTTTGTGTGTGTGTGGTAGATTGTGTGTGTGTGGTTGATTGTGTGTGTGTCTGTGTGTGTGTGTGTGTGTGTGTGTGTGTGTGGTACATTGTGTTTGTGTGTGCGTGTGGTACATTGTGTGTGTGTGCTTGTGGTAGATTGTGTGTGTGTGGTTTGAATATGTGTGTGTGTGTGTGTGTGGTAGATTGCTTGTGTTGTAGATTGTGTGTGTGTGTGTGGTAGATTGTGTTTGTGTGTGTGGGTGTGTGTGTGTGTGTGTGTGGTAGATTGTGTGTCTGTTGTGGATTGTGTGTGTGTG
>JANJGN010000016.1:122416654-122421654 GCA_026770705.1 Isurus oxyrinchus | reverse complement strand
TGTGTGTTTGGTAGATTGTTTTTTTTTATGTTTGTGTGTGGTAGATTGTATGTGTGTGTGTGGTAGATTGTGTGTGTGTGTGTGTGTGTGTGTGTGTGTGTGTGTGTTTGTGTGTGTGTGGTAGATTGTGTTTTTGTATGTGTGTGTGTGGTAGATTGTGTGTGTGTGGTAGATTGTGTTTGTGTATGTGGTAGATTGTGTGTTTGTGTGTGCGTGTGTGTGTGTGGTAGATTGTGTTTATGTGTGTGAGTGTATCGTAGATTTTGTGTGAGTGTGTGTGTGCGTGTGGTAGATTGAGTTCGTGTGTGTGTGTGTGTGTGTGGTAGATTCTGTTTGTGTGTGGTAGATTGTGTGTTTGTGTGTGTGTGTGGTAGATTGTGTTTGTGTTTGTGTGTGTGTGTGCTAGATTGTGTGTATGTGGTAGATTGTGTGTGTGTGTGTGTGTGTGTTTGGTAGATTGTTTTTTTTTATGTTTGTGTGTGGTAGATTGTATGTGTGTGTGTGGTAGATTGTGTTTGTGTGTGTGTGTGTGTGTGTGTGCTAAATTGTGTGTGTGCGTGTGTGTGTGTTTGTGTGTGTGTATTAGTAGATTGTGTGTGTGTGTCTGTGCGGTAAATTGTGTGTGTGTGTGTGTTTGTGCGTGTGGTAGATTGTGCGCGTGTGTGTGTGTGGTAGATTTTGTGTGCATGTGGTAGATTGTGCGTGTGTGTGTGTGTGTATGGTAGATTGTGTGTGTGTGTGTGTGTGTGTGTGTATCTGTGGTACATTGTGTTTGTGTGTGTGTGTAGTAGATTGTGTTTCTGTGTATGTGTGTGTGTCTGTGTGAGAGCGAGAGTGTGTGTGTGAGAGCGAGAGTGTGTGTCTTTGTTTGAGCGAGAGTGTGTGTGAGTGTGCGAGCGAGAGTGTGTGTGTGTGTGTGTGAGCGAGAGCGTGTGGGTGTGTGTGGATGTGCGAGTGAGATTGTGTGTGTGCGAGCGAGAGTGTGTGTGTGTCTGCGAGCGGGTGAGAGTGTTTGTGTGTGCACACGAGTGTGTGGTAGGTGTGTGCATGAATGAGAGAATGGTGTGTGTGCGAGCGAGTGTGTGTGTGTGTGTGTGCGAGTGAGACTGTGTGTGTGTGTGTGAGTGTGCGAGCGAGACTGTGTGTGTTTGTGTGTGTGAGCGACTGTGTGTGTGTGTGCGAGCGAGAGTGTGTGTGTCTGTGTGTCTGTGTGTGTGTGCGAGCGAGTGTGTGTGTGTATGCGAGCGACAGTGTGTGTGTGTGTGTGAGCGAGAGTGTGTGTGTGTGTGCGAGTGAGAGTGTGTGTGTGTGTGTGTATGCGAGAGTGTGTGTGCGTTTGTGTGAGCAAGATGTGTATGTGTGCGAGCAAGAGTGTGTGTGTGTGTGTGTGTGCAAGCGAGGGTGTGAGTGTGTTTATGTGTGTGTGTGCGAGCGAGTGTGTGTGTGTAAGCGAGCGAGAGTGTGTGTGTGTGTGTCTGTGTGCGAGCGAGAATGTGTGCATGTGTGAGCGAGAGTGTGTGTGTGTGTGCGAGCGAGAGTGTGTGTGTGTGTGAGTGAGCGCGTGTGTGTGTGTGCGAGCGAGCAAGAGTGTTTGTGTGTGCACACGAGAGTGTGGTATGCTGGTGTATGAATGAGAGAGTGGTGTGTGTGTCAGTGCATGAGTGAGAGAATGGAGTGTCTGCGAGTGAGACTGTGTGTGTGTGTGTGTGTGTGCGAGCGACAGTGAGTTTGTGTGTGTGTGTGTGTGTGCGAGCGACTGTGTGTGTGTGTGTGTGTGGGCGAGAGAGTGTGTGTGTGTGTGTGCAAGCGAGACTGTGTGTGTGTGCAGGCGACAGTGTGTGTGTGTGCGTGTGCGAGTGAGAGTGTGTGTGTGTGTGTGTGTGTGTGCGATCGAGTGTGTGTGTGTATGCGAACGAGAGTGTGGGTGTGTGTGAGCAAGATTGTGTGTGTGTGTGCGAGCGAGAATGTGTGTGGGTGTGCGAGCGAGAGTGTGTGTGTGTGTGTGTGTGCGACTGAGAGTGTATGTGTGTGTGCACGAGCAAGAGAGTGTGTGTGTGTGTGTGTGTGTGTGTGTGTGTGTGTGTGTGGTAGATTGTGTGTGTGTGTGTGCGTGAGAGTGTCCACATGTGTGTGTGTGTGTGTGTGTGTGTGGTTGTTTGTGTCCGTGTGTGGTTGTTTGTGTGTGTGTGTGTGCTTGGTAGATTCTGTGTGTGGGCGTGTGTGTGTGTGTGTGTATGTGTGTGTGGTAGTTTTTGTGTGTGTGTGTGTGTGTGTGTGTGTGGTAGATTGGGTGTGTGTGTGTATGTGGTAGATTGCTTGTGTCTGTGTGTGGTTGTTTGTGTGTGTGTATGTTAGATTGTGTGTGTGTGTGTGTGTGTGTGTGTGTGTGTGTGTGTGTGTGTGTGTGTGTGTGTGGCAGATTTTGTCTGTGTGTGTGTGTGGTAGATTTTGTGTGAGTGTGTGAGGTAGATTGTGTGTGTGTGTGTTAGATTGTGTGTGTGTGTGTGTGCATGGTAGATTGTGTGTGTGTGTGTGGTAGATTGTGTGTGTGTGGTAGATTATGTTTGTGTATGTGTGTGTGGTAGGTTGTGTGTGTGTGCGTGTGTGTGTGTGGTAGATTGTGTGTGTTTGTGTGTGTGTGTGGTAGATTGTGGGTGTGTTGTGGATTGTGTATGTCTGTGTGTGTGTGGCAGATTGTCTGTGTGCTGGATTGTGTGTGTGTGGTAGATTGTGTGTATGTGTGTGTGTGTGTGTGGGAGATTGTGTTTGTGTATGTGTGTGTGTGTGTGTGTGTGTGTGTGTGTGTGTGTGTGTTGGTACATTGTGTGTATGTGGTAGATTGTTTGTGTGGGTGTGGTAGAATGTGTGTGTGTTGTTGATTGTGTGTGTGTGTATATGTGTGTGTGTGTGTGTGTCTGTGTGGTAGATTGTGTGTGTGTTGTGGATTCTGTGTGTGTGTGTGTGTGTGGTAGTTTGTGTGTGTGGTAGATTGTGTGTTTGTGTGTGGTAGATTGTGTTTGTGTGTGTGGGTGTGTGTGTGTGGTAGATTGTATGTGTGTTGTGGATTGTGTGTGTGTGTTTGTGTTTGTGTGTGTGTGTGTGTTTGTGTGTGTGTGTGTGTCTGTGTGGTAGATTGTGTTTATCAGTGTGTGTGTGCGTGTGGTAGATTCTGTGTGTGTGTCTGTGTGTTTGTGTGTGTGTGTGTGTGTGTGTGTGTGTGTGTGTGTGTGGTTGATTGTGTTTGTGTGTGTGTGTGTGTGGTAGATTGTGTTTGTGTTTGTGTGTGTGTGTGTGTGCTAGATTGTGTGTATGTGGTAGATTGTGTGTGTGTGTGTGTGTGTGTGTGTGTGTGTGTGTGTGGTAGATTGTGTTTTTGTATGTGTGTGTGTGGTAGATTGTGTGTGTGTGTGGTAGATTGTGTTTGTGTATGTGGTAGATTGTGTGTGTGTGTGTGTGTGTGTGTGTGTGTGTGTGTGTGTGGTAGATTGTGTTTATGTGTGTGAGTGTATCGTAGATTTTGTGTGAGTGTGTGTGTGCGTGTGGTAGATTGAGTTTGTGTGTGTGTGTGTGTGTGTGGTAGATTCTGTTTGTGTGTGGTAGAGTGTGTGTGTGTGTGTGTGGTAGATTGTGTTTGTGTTTGTGTGTGTGTGTGCTAGATTGTGTGTATGTGGTAGATTGTGTGTGTGTGTGTGTGTCTGTGTGCGGTAGATTGTGTTTTTATATGTTTGTGTGTGGTAGATTGTATGTGTTTGTGTGGTAGATTGTGTTTGTGTGTGTGTGTGTGTGTGCTAAATTGTGTGTGTGTGTGTGTGTGTTTGTGTGTGTGTAGTAGTAGATTGTGTGTGTGTGTCTGTGCGGTAAATTGTGTGTGTTTGTGTGTGTGGTAGATTGTGCGCGTGTGTGTGTGTGGTAGATTTTGTGTGCATGTGGTAGATTTTGTGTGCGTGTGGTAGATTGTGTGTGTGTGTGGTAGATTGTGTGTGTGTGTGTGTGGTAGATTGTGTGTGTGTGCTAGATTGGGTTTGTGTGTGTGTGTGTGTGTGTGGTAGATTGTGTGGTGTGTGGTAGACTGTGTGTGTGTGTGTGTGTGGTAGATTGTGTGTGTGTTGTGGATTCTGTGTGTGTGTGTGTGTGGTAGAATGTGTGTGTGTGTTGTTGATTGTGTGTGTGTGTATATGTGTGTGTGTGTGTGTGTGTGTGTCTGTGTGGTAGATTGTGTGTGTGTTGTGGATTCTGTGTGTGTGTGTGTGTGGTAGTTTGTGTGTGTGGTAGATTGTGTGTTTGTGTGTGGTAGATTGTGTTTGTGTGTGTGGGTGTGTGTGTGTGGTAGATTGTATGTGTGTTGTGGATTGTGTGTGTGTGTTTGTGTTTGTGTGTGTGTGCGTGTGTGTTTGTTTGTGTGTGTGTGGTAGATTGTGTTTTTGTATGTGTGTGTGTGGTAGATTGTGTGTGTGTGTGGTAGATTGTGTTTGTGTATGTGGTAGATTGTGTGTGTGTGTGTGTGTGTGTGTGTGTGTGTGGTAGATTGTGTTTATGTGTGTGAGTGTATCGTAGATTTTGTGTGAGTGTGTGTGTGCGTGTGGTAGATTGAGTTTGTGTGTGTGTGTGTGTGTGTGGTAGATTCTGTTTGTGTGTGGTAGAGTGTGTGTGTGTGTGTGTGGTAGATTGTGTTTGTGTTTGTGTGTGTGTGTGCTAGATTGTGTGTATGTGGTAGATTGTGTGTGTGTGTGTGTGTCTGTGTGCGGTAGATTGTGTTTTTATATGTTTGTGTGTGGTAGATTGTATGTGTTTGTGTGGTAGATTGTGTTTGTGTGTGTGTGTGTGTGCTAAATTGTGTGTGTGTGTGTGTGTGTTTGTGTGTGTGTAGTAGTAGATTGTGTGTGTGTGTCTGTGCGGTAAATTGTGTGTGTTTGTGTGTGTGGTAGATTGTGCGCGTGTGTGTGTGTGGTAGATTTTGTGTGCATGTGGTAGATTTTGTGTGCGTGTGGTAGATTGTGTGT
>JANJGN010000016.1:122379154-122381654 GCA_026770705.1 Isurus oxyrinchus | reverse complement strand
TGTGTGTGTGTGTGTTTGTGGTAGATTGTGTGTGTGTGGTAGAATGTGCTTGTTTGTGTGTGTGTGTGGTAGATTGTGTCTGTATGGTAGATTGTGTTTTTGTGTGTTTGTGTGCGTGGTAGATTCATTTTGTGTGTGTGTGTGGTAGATTGTGTTGGTGTGTGTGTGGTAGATTGTGTTTGTTTGGTAGATAGTGTGTGAGTGTGCGTGTGTGTGTGTGTGAGTGTGTTTGTGTGTGTATGTGTGTGTGGTAGATTGTGTGTGTTTGTGTGTGTGTGTGTGTGGTAGATTGTGTGTGTGTGTGTGTGTGTGTGTGTGTGGTAGATTGTGATTGTTTGTGTGGGTGTGTGTGTGTGTGTGCGGTAGATTGTGATTGTGTGTGTGTGTATGTGTGGGGGGTGGTTTGATGGTGTTTATGTGTGTGTGTCTGGTAGATTGTGTGTGTGTGTGTGTGTGTGTGTGTAGTAGATTGTGCTAATGTGTGTGTGTGGTAGATTGAGTTTGTGTGTGTGTGTGAGTGTGTGGTAGATTGTTGTTATGTGTGTGATTGTGTGGTAGATTGTGTGTGAGTGTGTGTGTGTTGTATGTTTGTGTGTGATAGATTGTTTGTGTGTGTGTGGGTGATTGTGTTTGTGTGTCTGTGTGTGGTAGATTGTGAGTGTGTGTGTAGTAGATTGTGTGTGAGTGTGTGTGGTAGATCGTGTTTTTGTATGTGTGTGTGTGGTAGATTGTGTGTGTGTTCGTGTGTGTGTGTGGTAGATGGTGTATGTGTATGTGTGTGTGTGGTAGATTGTGTTTGTGTGTGTGTGATAAATTGTGTGCGTGTGTTTGCGTGTGTGTGTGTGTATGGAAGATTGTGTTTGTGTGTGTGTGGTAGTTTGTGTGTGTGTGGTAGACTGTGTGTGTGTCTGTGGTAGATTGTCTGTGTGTGGTAGATTGTGTTTCTGTGTGTGTGTGGTAGATTGTAAATGTGTATGTCGTAGATTGTGTGTGTGTGTGTGCGTGTGTCTTTGTGTCTGTGTGGTAGAATGTGTGTGTGTGAGTTTATCGTAGATTTAGTGTGAGTGTGTGTGTGTGCGTGCGGTAGCTTGAGTTTGTGTGGTAGATTGTGTGCCTGTGTCTGTGTGTGTGTGTGGTAGATTGTGTTTGTGTGTGTGTGGTTGATTGTGTGTGTGTGTGTGCGTGTGTCTGTGTGTCTGTGTGGTAGAATGTGTGTGTGTGAGTTTATCGTAGATTTAGTGTGAGTGTGTGTGTGTGCGTGCGGTAGCTTAAGTTTGTGTGGTAGATTGTGTGCCTGTGTCTGTGTGTGTGTGTGGTAGATTGTGTTTGTGTGTGTGTGGTAGATTGTGTGTGTGTGGTAGATTGTGTTTGTGTGTGCGTGGTAGATTGTGTGTGTGTGTATCTGTGTGTGCGTGGTAGAGTCTGTGTGTGTGTGTGTGTGTGTGGTAGATTGTGTGTGTGTGTAAGTGTGTGTGTGTGTGTGTGTGTGGTAGATTGTGTTTGTGAGTGTGTGTGGTAGATTGTGTATGTGTGTGTGTGTGTTTTTGGTAGATTGTGTGTGTGTGGTAGATTGTGCTTGTTTGAGTGTGTGCGTGGTAGATTGTGTCTGTGTGGCAGATTGTGTTTTTGTGTGTTTGTGTGCGTGGTAGATTCATTTTGTGTGTGTGTGTGGTAGATTGTGTTGGTGTGTGTGTGGTAGATTGTGTTTGTTTGGTATATAGTGTGTGTGTGTGCGTGTGTGTGTGTGTGAGTGTGTGTGTGCGTGTGTGTGTGGTAGATTGTGTGTGTGTGAGTGTGAGTGGTAGATTGTGTGTGTGTGTGTGTGTGTGTGTGTGTGTGTGTGGTAGATTGTGTGTATGTGTGTGTGTCGTAGATTGTGTGTGTGTGTGTGTGTGTGTGTGTGTGTGTGTGTGTGTGTGTGTGTGGTAGATTGTGATTGTGTGTGTGGGTGTGTGTGTGGGTGTGGTAGATTGTGATTGTGTGTGTGTGTGTATGTGTGGGGGGTGGTTTGATGGTGTTTATGTGTGTTTGTCTGGTAGAATGTGTGTGTGTGTGTGTGTAGTAGATTGTGTTTATTTGTGTGTGTGTGGTAGATTGAGTTTGTGTGTGTGTGAGAGTGTGTGTGGTAGATTGTTGTTATGTGTGTGATTGTGTGGTAGATTCTGTGTGTGTGTGTGTGTGTGTGGTAGATTGTCTGTGTGTGGTAGATTGTGTGTGTGTGTTTGTGTGTGTGTGTGGTAGATCATGTTTGTGTTTGTGTGTGTGGTAGATTGTGTGTGTGTGTGTGTGGTAGATTGTGGGTGTGTGTGTGTGTAGTAGGTTGTGTGTGTGTGTGTGTGGTAGATTGTGTGTGTGTTAGATTGTGTGTGTGTGTGTGTGTGTGTGTGTGTGTGGTACATTGTGTCTGTGTTTGTGTGTGTGTGTGTGTGTGTGTGTGTGTGTGGTAGATTGTGTGTGTGTGTGTGTGTCTGTGTGGTAGATTGTGTTTATCTGTGTGTCT
>JANJGN010000016.1:122374154-122376654 GCA_026770705.1 Isurus oxyrinchus | reverse complement strand
TATGTGTATGTGTGTGTGTGGTAGATTGTGTTTGTGTGTGTGTGATAAATTGTGTGCGTGTGTTTGCGTGTGTGTGTGTGTATGGAAGATTGTGTTTGTGTGTGTGTGGTAGTTTGTGTGTGTGTGGTAGACTGTGTGTGTGTCTGTGGTAGATTGTCTGTGTGTGGTAGATTGTGTTTCTGTGTGTGTGTGGTAGATTGTAAATGTGTATGTCGTAGATTGTGTGTGTGTGTGTGCGTGTGTCTTTGTGTCTGTGTGGTAGAATGTGTGTGTGTGAGTTTATCGTAGATTTAGTGTGAGTGTGTGTGTGTGCGTGCGGTAGCTTGAGTTTGTGTGGTAGATTGTGTGCCTGTGTCTGTGTGTGTGTGTGGTAGATTGTGTTTGTGTGTGTGTGGTTGATTGTGTGTGTGTGTGTGCGTGTGTCTGTGTGTCTGTGTGGTAGAATGTGTGTGTGTGAGTTTATAGTAGATTTAGTGTGAGTGTGTGTGTGTGCGTGCGGTAGCTTGAGTTTGTGTGGTAGATTGTGTGCCTGTGTCTGTGTGTGTGTGTGGTAGATTGTGTTTGTGTGTGTGTGGTAGATTGTGTGTGTGTGGTAGATTGTGTTTGTGTGTGCGTGGTAGATTGTGTGTGTGTGTATCTGTGTGTGCGTGGTAGAGTGTGTGTGTGTGTGTGTGTGTGTGGTAGATTGTGTGTGTGTGTAAGTGTGTGTGTGTGTGTGTGTGTGGTAGATTGTGTTTGTGAGTGTGTGTGGTAGATTGTGTATGTGTGTGTGTGTGTTTGTGGTAGATTGTGTGTGTGTGGTAGATTGTGCTTGTTTGAGTGTGTGCGTGGTAGATTGTGTCTGTGTGGCAGATTGTGTTTTTGTGTGTTTGTGTGCGTGGTAGATTCATTTTGTGTGTGTGTGTGGTAGATTGTGTTGGTGTGTGTGTGGTAGATTGTGTTTGTTTGGTATATAGTGTGTGTGTGTGCGTGTGTGTGTGTGTGAGTGTGTGTGTGCGTGTGTGTGTGGTAGATTGTGTGTGTGTGAGTGTGAGTGGTAGATTGTGTGTGTGTGTGTGTGTGTGTGTGTGTGTGTGTGTGGTAGATTGTGTGTATGTGTGTGTGTCGTAGATTGTGTGTGTGTGTGTGTGTGTGTGTGTGTGTGTGTGTGTGTGTTTGTGTGTGTGGTAGATTGTGATTGTGTGTGTGGGTGTGTGTGTGGGTGTGGTAGATTGTGATTGTGTGTGTGTGTGTATGTGTGGGGGGTGGTTTGATGGTGTTTATGTGTGTTTGTCTGGTAGAATGTGTGTGTGTGTGTGTGTAGTAGATTGTGTTTATTTGTGTGTGTGTGGTAGATTGAGTTTGTGTGTGTGTGAGAGTCTGTGTGGTAGATTGTTGTTATGTGTGTGATTGTGTGGTAGATTCTGTGTGTGTGTGTGTGTGTGTGGTAGATTGTCTGTGTGTGGTAGATTGTGTGTGTGTGTTTGTGTGTGTGTGTGGTAGATCATGTTTGTGTTTGTGTGTGTGGTAGATTGTGTGTGTGTGTCTGTGGTAGATTGTGGGTGTGTGTGTGTGTAGTAGGTTGTGTGTGTGTGTGTGTGGTAGATTGTGTGTGTGTTAGATTGTGTGTGTGTGTGTGTGTGTGTGTGTGTGTGTGTGGTACATTGTGTCTGTGTTTGTGTGTGTGTGTGTGTGTGTGTGTGTGTGTGGTAGATTGTGTGTGTGTGTGTGTGTCTGTGTGGTAGATTGTGTTTATCTGTGTGTCTGTGTGGTAGATTGTGTGCGTGTGTGTGTGTGTGTGGTAGATTGTGTGTGTGTGGTAGATTGTGTGTGTGTCTGTGTGTGTGTGTGTGTGGTAGATTGTGTTCCTGTGTGTGTGTGTGGTACTTTGTGTGTGTGTGCGTGTGGTAGATTGTGTGTGTGGTTTGAATATGTGTGTGTGTGTGTGTGTGTGTGATAGATTGCTTGTGTTGTAGATTGTGTGTGTGTGTGTGTGGTAGATTGTGTTTGTGTGTGTGTGTGTGTCTGTGTGGTAGATTGTGTGTGTGTTGTGGATTCTGTGTGTGTGTGGTAGTTTGTGTGTGTGGTAGATTGTGTGTTTGTGTGTGGTAGATTGTGTTTGTGTGTGTGAGTGTGTGTGTGTGGTAGATTGTATGTATGTCGTGGATTGTGTGTGTGTGTTTGTGTTTGTGTGTGTGTGTGTGTTTGTTTGTGTGTGTGTGTCTGTGTGGTAGATTGTGTTTATCAGTGTGTGTGTGTGTGGTAGATTCTGTGTGTGTGTCTGTGTGTTTGTGTGTGTGTGTGTGTGTGTGTATGGTAGATTGTGTTTGTGTGTGTGTGTGTGGTAGATTGTGTTTCTGTGTGGTCGATTGTGTGTGTGTGTGTGTGGTAGATTGTGTTTGTGTTTGTGTGTGTGTGTGTGTGCTAGATTGTGTGTATGTGGTAGATTGTGTGTGTGTGTGTGTGTGTGTGTGTGTGGTAGATTGTGTTTTTGTATGTGTGTGTGTGGTAGATTGTGTGT
>JANJGN010000016.1:122361654-122364154 GCA_026770705.1 Isurus oxyrinchus | reverse complement strand
TGTGAGTGTGTGTGGTAGATCGTGTTTTTGTATGTGTGTGTGTGGTAGATTGTGTGTGTGTTCGTGTGTGTGTGTGGTAGATGGTGTATGTGTATGTGTGTGTGTGGTAGATTGTGTTTGTGTGTGTGTGATAAATTGTGTGCGTGTGTTTGCGTGTGTGTGTGTGTATGGAAGATTGTGTTTGTGTGTGTGTGGTAGTTTGTGTGTGTGTGGTAGACTGTGTGTGTGTTAGATTGTGTGTGTGTGTGTGTGTGTGGTAGATTGTGTGTGTGTTAGATTGTGTGTGTGTGTGTGTGTGTGTGTGTGTGTGTGTGTGGTACATTGTGTTTGTGTTTGTGTGTGTGTGTGTGTGTGTGTGTGTGTGTGTGTGTGGTATATTGTGTGTGTGTGTGTGTGTCTGTGTGGTAGATTGTGTTTATCTGTGTGTCTGTGTGGTAGATTGTGTGCGTGTGTGTGTGTGTGTGGTAGATTGTGTGTGTGTGGTAGATTGTGTGTGTGTCTGTGTGTCTGTGTGTGTGTGGTAGATTGTGTTCCTGTGTGTGTGTGTGGTACTTTGTGTGTGTGTGCGTGTGGTAGATTGTGTGTGTGGTTTGAATATGTGTGTGTGTGTGTGTGTGATAGATTGCTTGTGTTGTAGATTGTGTGTGTGTGTGTGTGGTAGATTGTGTTTGTGTGTGTGTGTGTGTGTGTCTGTGTGGTAGATTGTGTGTGTGTTGTGGATTCTGTGTGTGTGTGGTAGTTTGTGTGTGTGGTAGATTGTGTGTTTGTGTGTGGTAGATTGTGTGCCTGTGTCTGTGTGTGTGTGTGGTAGATTGTGTTTGTGTGTGTGTGGTAGATTGTGTGTGTGTGGTAGATTGTGTTTGTGTGTGCGTGGTAGAGTGTGTGTGTGTGTATCTGTGTGTGTGTGGTAGAGTGTGTGTGTCTGTGTGTGTGTGTGTGTGTGGTAGATTGTGTGTGTGTGTGTGTGTGTGTGTGTGTGGTAGATTGTGTTTGTGTGTGTGTGTGTGGTAGATTGTGTATGTGTGTGTGTGTGTTTGTGGTAGATTGTGTGTGTGTGGTAGATTGTGCTTGTTTGAGTGTGTGTGTGGTAGATTGTGTCTGTATGGTAGATTGTGTTTTTGTGTGTTTGTGTGCGTGGTAGATTCATTTTGTGTGTGTGTGTGGTAGATTGTGTTGGTGTGTGTGTGGTAGATTGTGTTTGTTTGGTAGATAGTGTGTGAGTGTGCGTGTGTGTGTGTGTGAGTGTGTTTGTGTGTGTATGTGTGTGTGGTAGATTGTGTGTATGTGTGTGTGTGTGGTAGATTGTGTGTGTGTGTGTGTGTTTGTGTGTGTATGTGTGTGTGGTAGATTGTGTGTGTGTGTGTGTGTGTGTTAGATTGTGTGTGGTAGATTGTGTGTGTTTGTGTGTGTGTGTGTGTGGTAGATTGTGTGTGTGTGTGTGTGTGTGTGTGTGTGGTAGATTGTGATTGTGTGTGTGGGTGTGTGTGTGTGTGCGGTAGATTGTGATTGTGTGTGTGTGTGTGTATGTGTGGGGGGTGGTTTGATGGTGTTTATGTGTGTGTGTCTGGTAGATTGTGTGTGTGTGTGTGTGTGTGTAGTAGATTGTGTTTATGTGTGTGTGTGGTAGATTGAGTTTGTGTGTGTGTGTGAGTGTGTGGTAGATTGTTGTTATGTGTGTGATTGTGTGGTAGATTGTGTGTGAGTGTGTGTGTGTTGTATGTTTGTGTGTGATAGATTGTTTGTGTGTGTGTGGGTGATTGTGTTTGTGTGTCTGTGTGTGGTAGATTGTGAGTGTGTGTGTAGTAGATTGTGTGTGAGTGTGTGTGGTAGATCGTGTTTTTGTATGTGTGTGTGTGGTAGATTGTGTGTGTGTTCGTGTGTGTGTGTGGTAGATGGTGTATGTGTATGTGTGTGTGTGGTAGATTGTGTTTGTGTGTGTGTGATAAATTGTGTGCGTGTGTTTGCGTGTGTGTGTGTGTATGGAAGATTGTGTTTGTGTGTGTGTGGTAGTTTGTGTGTGTGTGGTAGACTGTGTGTGTGTTAGATTGTGTGTGTGTGTGTGTGTGTGGTAGATTGTGTGTGTGTTAGATTGTGTGTGTGTGTGTGTGTGTGTGTGTGTGTGTGTGTGGTACATTGTGTTTGTGTTTGTGTGTGTGTGTGTGTGTGTGTGTGTGTGTGTGTGTGGTATATTGTGTGTGTGTGTGTGTGTCTGTGTGGTAGATTGTGTTTATCTGTGTGTCTGTGTGGTAGATTGTGTGCGTGTGTGTGTGTGTGTGGTAGATTGTGTGTGTGTGGTAGATTGTGTGTGTGTCTGTGTGTCTGTGTGTGTGTGGTAGATTGTGTTCCTGTGTGTGTGTGTGGTACTTTGTGTGTGTGTGCGTGTGGTAGATTGTGTGTGTGGTTTGAATATGTGTGTGTGTGTGTGTGTGATAGATTGCTTGTGTTGTAGATTGTGTGTGTGTGTGTGTGGTAGATTGTGTTTGTGTGTGTGTGTGTGTGT
>JANJGN010000016.1:122341654-122344154 GCA_026770705.1 Isurus oxyrinchus | reverse complement strand
TGTGTGTGTAGTAGATTGTGTTTATGTGTGTGTGTGGTAGATTGAGTTTGTGTGTGTGTGTGAGTGTGTGGTAGATTGTTGTTATGTGTGTGATTGTGTGGTAGATTGTGTGTGAGTGTGTGTGTGTGTTGTATGTTTGTGTGTGATAGATTGTTTGTGTGTGTGTGGGTGATTGTGTTTGTGTGTCTGTGTGTGGTAGATTGTGAGTGTGTGTGTAGTAGATTGTGTGTGAGTGTGTGTGGTAGATCGTGTTTTTGTATGTGTGTGTGTGGTAGAATGTGTGTGTGTTCTTGTGTGTGTGTGGTAGATGGTGTATGTGTATGTGTGTGTGTGGTAGATTGTGTTTGTGTGTGTGTGATAAATTGTGTGCGTGTGTTTGCGTGTGTGTGTGTGTATGGAAGATTGTGTTTGTGTGTGTGTGGTAGTTTGTGTGTGTGTGGTAGACTGTGTGTGTGTCTGTGGTAGATTGTCTGTGTGTGGTAGATTGTGTTTCTGTGTGTGTGTGGTAGATTGTAAATGTGAATGTCGTAGATTGTGTGTGTGTGTGTGCGTGTGTCTTTGTGTCTGTGTGGTAGAATGTGTGTGTGTGAGTTTATCGTAGATTTAGTGTGAGTGTGTGTGTGTGCGTGCGGTAGCTTGAGTTTGTGTGGTAGATTGTGTGCCTGTGTCTGTGTGTGTGTGTGGTAGATTGTGTTTGTGTGTGTGTGGTTGATTGTGTGTGTGTGTGTGCGTGTGTCTGTGTGTCTGTGTGGTAGAGTGTGTGTGTGTGAGTTTATCGTAGATTTAGTGTGAGTGTGTGTGTGTGCGTGCGGTAGCTTGAGTTTGTGTGGTAGATTGTGTGCCTGTGTCTGTGTGTGTGTGGTAGATTGTGTTTGTGTGTGTGTGGTAGATTGTGTGTGTGTGGTAGATTGTGTTTGTGTGTGCGTGGTAGATTGTGTGTGGGTGTATCTGTGTGTGTGTGGTAGAGTGTGTGTGTGTGTGTGTGTGTGTGGTAGATTGTGTGTGTGTGTGTGTGTGTGTGTGTGTGTGTGTGTGTGGTAGATTGTGTTTGTGAGTGTGCGTGGTAGATTGTGTATGTGTGTGTGTGTGTTTGTGGTAGATTGTGTGTGTGTGGTAGATTGTGCTTGTTTGAGTGTGTGCGTGGTAGATTGTGTCTGTGGGGCAGATTGTGTTTTTGTGTGTTTGTGTGCGTGGTAGATTCATTTTGTGTATGTGTGTGGTAGATTGTGTTGGTGTGTGTGTGGTAGATTGTGTTTGTTTGTTATATAGTGTGTGTGTGTGCGTGTGTGTGTGTGTGAGTGTGTGTGTGTGTGTGTGTGTGTAGATTGTGTGTGTGTGAGTGTGAGTGGTAGATTGTGTGTGTGTGTGTGTGTGTGTGTGTGGTAGATTGTGTGTGTGTGTGTGTCGTAGATTGTGTGTGTGTGTGTGTGTGTGTGTGTGTGTGGTAGATTGTGATTGTGTGTGTGGGTGTGTGTGTGGGTGTGGTAGATTGTGATTGTGTGTGTGTGTGTATGTGTGGGGGGTGGTTTTATGGTGTTTATGTGTGTGTGTCTGGTAGAATGTGTGTGTGTGTGTGTGTGTAGTAGATTGTGTTTATTTGTGTGTGTGTGGTAGATTGAGTTTGTGTGTGTGTGAGAGTGTGTGTGGTAGATTGTTGTTATGTGTGTGATTGTGTCGTAGATTGTGTGTGTGTGTGTGTGTGTGTGTGTGGTAGATTGTCTGTGTGTGGTAGATTGTGTGTGTGTGTTTGTGTGTGTGTGTGGTAGATCGTGTTTGTGTTTGTGTGTGTGGTAGATTGTGTGTGTGTGTGTGTGGTAGATTGTGCGTGTGTGTGTGTGTAGTAGGTTGTGTGTGTGTGTGTGTGTGTGGTAGATTGTGTGTGTGTTAGATTGTGTGTGTGTGTGTGTGTGTGGTACATTGTGTCTGTGTTTGTGTGTGTGTGTGTGTGTGTGTGTGTGTGTGTGTGTGGTAGATTGTGTGTGTGTGTGTGTGTGTCTGTGTGGTAGATTGTGTTTATCTGTGTGTCTGTGTGGTAGATTGTGTGCGTGTGTGTGTGTGTGTGGTAGATTGTGTGTGTGTGGTAGATTGTGTGTGTGTCTGTGTGTGTGTGTGTGTGTGGTAGATTGTGTTCCTGTGTGTGTGCGTGGTACTTTGTGTGTGTGTGCGTGTGGTAGATTGTGTGTGTGGTTTGAATATGTGTGTGTGTGTGTGTGTGTGATAGATTGCTTGTGTTGTAGATTGTGTGTGTGTGTGTGTGTGGTAGATTGTGTTTGTGTGTGTGTGTGTGTGTGTGTGTCTGTGTGGTAGATTGTGTGTGTGTTGTGGATTCTGTGTGTGTGTGGTAGTTTGTGTGTGTGGTAGATTGTGTGTTTGTGTGTGGTAGATTGTGTTTGTGTGTGTGAGTGTGTGTGTGTGGTAGATTGTATGTATGTTGTGGATTGTGTGTGTGTGTTTGTGTTTGTGTGTGTGTGTGTGTGTTTGTTTGTGTGTGTGTGTCTGT
>JANJGN010000016.1:122209154-122321654 GCA_026770705.1 Isurus oxyrinchus | reverse complement strand
TTGTGTTTGTGTGTCTGTGTGTGGTAGATTGTGAGTGTGTGTGTAGTAGATTGTGTGTGAGTGTGTGTGGTAGATTGTGTTTTTGTATGTGTGTGTGTGGTAGATTGTGTGTGTGTTTGTGTGTGTGTGGTAGATGCTGTATGTGTATGTGTGTGTGTAGATTGTGTTTGTGTGTGTGTGGTAAATTGTGTGCGTGTGTTTGAGTGTGTGTGTGTGTATGGAAGATTGTGTTTGTGTGTGTGTGGTAGTTTGTGTTTGTGTGGTAGACTGTGTGTGTGTCTGCGGTAGATTGTCTGTGTGTGGTAGATTGTGTTTCTGTGTGTGTGTGGTAGATTGTAAATGTGTGTGTGGTAGATTGTGTGTGTGTGCGTGCGTGTGTCTGTGTGTCTGTGTGGTAGAATGTGTGTGTGTGAGTTTATCGTAGATTTAGTGTGAGTGTGTGTGTGCGTGCGGTAGATTGAGTTTGTGTGGTAGATTGTGTGCCTGTGTCTGTGTGTGTGTGTGGTAGATTGTGTTTGTGTGTGTGTGGTAGATTGTGTGTGTGTGGCAGATTGTGTTTGTGTGTGCGTGGTAGATTGTGTGTGTGTGTATCTGTGTGTGTGTGGTAGAGTGTGTGTGTCTGTGTGTGTGTGTGTGTGTGGTAGATTGTGTGTGTGTGTGTGTGTGTGTGTGTGTGGTAGATTGTGTTTGTGTGTGTGTGTGGTAGATTGTGTATGTGTGTGTGTGTGTTTGTGGTAGATTGTGTGTGTGTGGTAGATTGTGCTTGTTTGAGTGTGTGTGTGGTAGATTGTGTCTTTATGGTAGATTGTGTTTTTGTGTGTTTGTGTGCGTGGTAGATTCATTTTGTGTGTGTGTGTGGTAGATTGTGTTGGTGTGTGTGTGGTAGATTGTGTTTGTTTGGTAGATAGTGTGTGAGTGTGTGTGTGTGTGTGGTAGATTGTGTGTGTGTGTGTGTGTGTGTGTGTGGTAGATTGTGTGTGTGTGTGTGTGTCTGTGTGTGTGGTAGATTGTGATTGTGTGTGTGTGTGTGTGTGTGTGTGTGGTAGATTGTGATTGTGTGTGTGTGTGTATGTGTGGGGGGTGGTTTGATGGTGTTTATGTGTGTGTGTCTGGTAGATTGTGTGTGTGTGTGTGTGTGTGTGTGTAGTAGATTGTGTTTATGTGTGTGTGTGGTAGATTGAGTTTGTGTCTGTGTATGAGTGTGTGGTAGATTGTTGTTATGTGTGTGATTGTGTGGTAGATTGTGTGTGTGTGTGTGTGTGGTAGATTGTGTGTGTGTGTTTGTGTGTGTGTGGTAGATCGTGTTTGTGTTTGTGTGTGTGGTAGATTGTGTGTGTGTGTGTGTGTGTGTGTGTTAGATTGTGGGTGTGTGTGTGTGTAGTAGGTTGTGTGTGTGTGTGTGTGTGGTAGATTGTGTGTGTGTGTTAGATTGTGTGTGTGTGTGTGTGTGTGTGTGTGTGTGTGGTACATTGTGTCTGTGTTTGTGTGTTTGTGTGTGTGTGTGTGGTAAATTGTGTGTATGTGGTAGATTGTGTGTGTGTGTGTGTGTGGTAGATTGTGCGTGTGTGGTAGATTGTGTGTGGTTTGTGTGTGTGTGCTAGATTGTGTTTGTGTGTGTGTGGTAGATTGTGTGTGAGTGTGTGTGTGTTGTATGTTTGTGTGTGATAGATTGTTTGTGTGTGTGGGGGAGATTGTGTTTGTGTGTCTGTGTGTGGTAGATTGTGAGTGTGTGTGTAGTAGATTGTGTGTGAGTGTGTGTGGTAGATCGTGTTTTTGTATGTGTGTGTGTGGTAGAATGTGTGTGTGTTCGTGTGTGTGTGGTAGATGGTGTATGTGTATGTGTGTGTGTGGTAGATTGTGTTTGTGTGTGTGTGGTAAATTGTGTGTGTGTGTTTGCGTGTGTGTGTGTGTATGGAAGATTGTGTTTGTGTGTGTGTGGTAGTTTGTGTGTGTGTGGTAGACTGTGTGTGTGTCTGTGGTAGATTGTCTGTGTGTGGTAGATTGTGTTTCTGTGTGTGTGGTAGATTGTAAATGTGTATGTGGTAGATTGTGTGTGTGTGTGTGCGTGTGTCTGTGTGTCTGTGTGGTAGAATGTGTGTGTGTGAGTTTATAGTAGATTTAGTGTGAGTGTGTGTGTGTGCGTGCGGTAGCTTGAGTTTGTGTGGTAGATTGTGTGCCTGTGTCTGGGTGTGTGTGAGGTAGATTGTGTTTGTGTGTGTGTGGTAGATTGTGTGTGTGTGTGTGTGTGTGTCTGTGTGCTAGAATGTGTGCGTGTGAGTTTATCGTAGATTTAGTGTGAGTGTGTGTGTGTGCATGCGGTAGCTTGAGTTTGTGTGGTAGATTGTGTGCCTGTGTCTGTGTGTGTGTGTGGTAGATTGTGTTTGTGTGTGTGTGGTAGATTGTGTGTGTGTGGTAGATTGTGTTTGTGTGTGCGTGGTAGATTGTGTGTGTGTGTTTGAGTGTGTGTGTGTGTATGGAAGATTGTGTTTGTGTGTGTGTGGTAGTTTGTGTTTGTGTGGTAGACTGTGTGTGTGTCTGCGGTAGATTGTCTGTGTGTGGTAGATTGTGTTTCTGTGTGTGTGTGGTAGATTGTAAATGTGTGTGTGGTAGATTGTGTGTGTGTGCGTGCGTGTGTCTGTGTGTCTGTGTGGTAGAATGTGTGTGTGTGAGTTTATCGTAGATTTAGTGTGAGTGTGTGTGTGCGTGCGGTAGATTGAGTTTGTGTGGTAGATTGTGTGCCTGTGTCTGTGTGTGTGTGTGGTAGATTGTGTTTGTGTGTGTGTGGTAGATTGTGTGTGTGTGGCAGATTGTGTTTGTGTGTGCGTGGTAGATTGTGTGTGTGTGTATCTGTGTGTGTGTGGTAGAGTGTGTGTGTCTGTGTGTGTGTGTGTGTGTGGTAGATTGTGTGTGTGTGTGTGTGTGTGTGTGTGTGGTAGATTGTGTTTGTGTGTGTGTGTGTGGTAGATTGTGTATGTGTGTGTGTGTGTTTGTGGTAGATTGTGTGTGTGTGGTAGATTGTGCTTGTTTGAGTGTGTGTGTGGTAGATTGTGTCTTTATGGTAGATTGTGTTTTTGTGTGTTTGTGTGCGTGGTAGATTCATTTTGTGTGTGTGTGTGGTAGATTGTGTTGGTGTGTGTGTGGTAGATTGTGTTTGTTTGGTAGATAGTGTGTGAGTGTGTGTGTGTGTGTGGTAGATTGTGTGTGTGTGTGTGTGTGTGTGTGTGTGGTAGATTGTGTGTGTGTGTGTGTGTGTCTGTGTGTGTGGTAGATTGTGATTGTGTGTGTGTGTGTGTGTGTGTGTGTGGTAGATTGTGATTGTGTGTGTGTGTGTATGTGTGGGGGGTGGTTTGATGGTGTTTATGTGTGTGTGTCTGGTAGATTGTGTGTGTGTGTGTGTGTGTGTGTGTAGTAGATTGTGTTTATGTGTGTGTGTGGTAGATTGAGTTTGTGTCTGTGTATGAGTGTGTGGTAGATTGTTGTTATGTGTGTGATTGTGTGGTAGATTGTGTGTGTGTGTGTGTGTGGTAGATTGTGTGTGTGTGTTTGTGTGTGTGTGGTAGATCGTGTTTGTGTTTGTGTGTGTGGTAGATTGTGTGTGTGTGTGTGTGTGTGTGTGTTAGATTGTGGGTGTGTGTGTGTGTAGTAAGTTGTGTGTGTGTGTGTGTGGTAGATTGTGTGTGTGTGTTAGATTGTGTGTGTGTGTGTGTGTGTGTGTGTGTGGTACATTGTGTCTGTGTTTGTGTGTTTGTGTGTGTGTGTGTGGTAAATTGTGTGTATGTGGTAGATTGTGTGTGTGTGTGTGTGTGGTAGATTGTGCGTGTGTGGTAGATTGTGTGTGGTTTGTGTGTGTGTGCTAGATTGTGTTTGTGTGTGTGTGGTAGATTGTGTGTGAGTGTGTGTGTGTTGTATGTTTGTGTGTGATAGATTGTTTGTGTGTGTGTGGGAGATTGTGTTTGTGTGTCTGTGTGTGGTAGATTGTGAGTGTGTGTGTAGTAGATTGTGTGTGAGTGTGTGTGGTAGATCGTGTTTTTGTATGTGTGTGTGTGGTAGAATGTGTGTGTGTTCGTGTGTGTGTGGTAGATGGTGTATGTGTATGTGTGTGTGTGGTAGATTGTGTTTGTGTGTGTGTGGTAAATTGTGTGTGTGTGTTTGCGTGTGTGTGTGTGTATGGAAGATTGTGTTTGTGTGTGTGTGGTAGTTTGTGTGTGTGTGGTAGACTGTGTGTGTGTCTGTGGTAGATTGTCTGTGTGTGGTAGATTGTGTTTCTGTGTGTGTGGTAGATTGTAAATGTGTATGTGGTAGATTGTGTGTGTGTGTGTGCGTGTGTCTGTGTGTCTGTGTGGTAGAATGTGTGTGTGTGAGTTTATAGTAGATTTAGTGTGAGTGTGTGTGTGTGCGTGCGGTAGCTTGAGTTTGTGTGGTAGATTGTGTGCCTGTGTCTGGGTGTGTGTGAGGTAGATTGTGTTTGTGTGTGTGTGGTAGATTGTGTGTGTGTGTGTGTGTGTGTCTGTGTGCTAGAATGTGTGCGTGTGAGTTTATCGTAGATTTAGTGTGAGTGTGTGTGTGTGCATGCGGTAGCTTGAGTTTGTGTGGTAGATTGTGTGCCTGTGTTTGTGTGTGTGTGGTAGATTGTGTTTGTGTGTGTGTGGTAGATTGTGTGTGTGTGGTAGATTGTGTTTGTGTGTGCGTGGTAGATTGTGTGTGTGTGTATCTGTGTGTGTGTGGTAGAGTGTGTGTGTCTGTGTGTGTGTGTGTGTGTGTGGTAGATTGTGTGTGTGTGTGTGTGTGGGTGTGTTTGTGTGTGTGTGGTAGATTGTGTGTGTGTGTGTGGTAGATTGTGTATGTGTGTGTGTGTGTTTGTGGTATTTTGTGTGTGTGTGGTAGATTGTGCTTGTTTGAGTGTGTGTGTGGTAGATTGTGTCTGTGTGGCAGATTGTGTTTTTGTGTGTTTGTGTGCGTGGTAGATTCATTTTGTGTGTGTGTGTGGTAGATTGTGTTGGTGTGTGTGTGGTAGATTGTGTTTGTTTGGTAGATAGTGTGAGTGTGTGCGTGTGTGTGTGTGTGAGTGTGTGAGTGTGTGTGTGTGTGTGTGTGTGTGTGGTAGATTGTGTGTGTGTGTGTGTGTGTGTGTTAGATTGTGTGTGTGTGTGTGTGTGTGTGGTAGATTGTGTGTGTGTGTGTGTGTCGTAGATTGTGTGTGTGTGTGTGTGTGTGTGTGTGTGTGTGTGTGTGTGGTAAATTGTGATTGTGTGTGTGGGTGTGTGTGTGTATGTGTGGTAGATTGTGATTGTGTGTGTGTGTGTATGTGTGGGGGGTGGTTTGATGGTGATTATGTGTGTGTGTCTGGTAGAATGTGTGTGTGTGTGTGTGTGTGTGTGCATGTGGTAGATTGAGTTTGTTTGGAAGATTCTGTGCCTGTGTGTGTGTGTGTGTGTGTGTGGTAGATTGTGTTTGTGTGTGTGTGGTAGATTGTGTGTATGTGTGTGTGTGTGTGTGTGTGTGTGTGTGTGTGTGTGTGTGTGTGTGTGTGTGTGTGTGTGTGTGTGTGTGTGTGTGGTAGATTGTGTTTGTGTTTATTTGTGTGTGTGGTAGATTGTGTGTGTGTGGTAGATTGTGCGTGTCTGTGTGTGTAGTAGGTTGTGTGTCTGTGTGTGTGTGTGTGTGGTAGATTTTGTGTCTATGTTAGATTGTGTGTGTGTGTGTGTTTGTGTGTATGTGTGTGGCACATTGTGCCTGTGTTTGTGTGTGTGTGTGGTACGTTGTGTGTGTGTGTGTGTTTGTGTGTGCGTGTGTGTTTGTGGTAGATTGTGTGTGTGTGGTAGATTGTGTTTGTGTGTGGTAGATTGTGTTTGTGTATGAGTGTGTGTGTGGGTGTGTGTGTGTGTTGGCAGATTGTGTGTGTGGTAGATTGTTTGTGTGTGTGTGTGGGTGTTGTAGATTGTGCGTGTGTTGTTGATTGTGTGTGTGTTTGTGTGTGTGTGTGTGTGTGTGTTAGATTGTGTGTGTGTGGTAGATTGTGTTTTTGTGCGTGGTGGATTGTGTGTGTGTGTTTGTGGTAGATTGTGTGTGTGTGTGGTACATTGTGTGTGTGTGGTAGATTGGGTTTGAGTGTGTGTGTGTGGGTGTAGTAGATTGTGTGTGTGTGGTAGATTGTGTGTGTGTGGTAGATTGTGTTTTTGTGTGTGGTAGATTGTGTGTGTGTGTGTGTGTGGAAGATTGTGTGTGTGTGTGTGTGGTACATTGTGAGTTTGTGGTAGATTGGGTTTGTGTGTGTGTGTGTGGGTGTAGTAGATTGTGTGTGTGTGGTAGATTGAGATTGTGTGTGTGTGTGTGTGTGTGTGTGTGTGTGTGTGTGTGTGGTAGATTGTGTGTGTGTGTGGGTCTGTCTGGTGGATTGTGTAAGTGTGCATGTGTGTATGTGTGGTAGTTTGTGTGTGTGTATGTGTGTGTGGTAGATTGTGTGTGTGTGTGTGTGTGTGTGTGTGTGTGGTAGATTGTGTGTGTGTGTGTGTGTGGTAGATTGTGTTTAAGTGTGAGTGTGTGGTAGATTGTGTGTGTGTGGTAGATTGTGTGTGGTTTGTGTGTGTGTGCTAGATTGTGTTTGTGTGTGTGTGGTAGAATGTGTGTGAGTGTGTGTGTGTTGTACGTTTGGGTGTGATAGATTGTTTGTGTGTGTGTGGGAGATTGTGTTTGTGTGTCTGTGTGTGGTAGATTGTGAGTGTGTGTGTAGTAGATTGTGTGTGTGTGTGTGTGGTAGATTGTGTTTTTGTATGTGTGTGTGGTAGATTGTGTGTGTGTGTGTGTGTGGTAAATTGTGTGTGTGTGGCAGATTGTGTGTGTGTGTGTGTGGTAGATTGTCTGTGTGTGGTAGATTATGTTTTTGTGTGTGTGTGTGGTAGATTGTAAGTGTGCATGTGGTAGATTGTGTGTGTGTGTGTGTGCGTGTGTCTGTGTGTATGTGTGGTAGAATGTGTGTGTGTGTGTGCGTTTATAGTAGAATATGTGTGAGTGTGTGTGTGTGTGCGTGTGGTAGATTGAGTTTGTGTGGTAGATTGTGTGCCTGTGTCTGTGTGTGTGTGTGGTAGATTGTGTTTGTGTGTGTGTGGTAGATTGTGTGTGTGTTAGATTGTGTGTGTGTGTGCGTGTGTGTGTGCTTGGTAGATTGTGTGTATGTGGTTGATTGTGTGTGTGTGTGTGTGTGGTAGATTGTGCTTATGTGTGCGTGGTAGATTGTGTGTGTGTGTCTGTGTGTGTGTGGTAGATTGTGTGTGTGTGTGTGTGTGTGGTAGATTGTGTGTGTGTGTGTGTGTGTGTGTGTGTGTGGTAGATTGTGTTTGTGTGTGTGTGTGTCTTAGATTGTGTGTGTGTGTTAGATTGTGTGTGTGTGTGTGTGGTACATTGTGTCTGTGTTTGTGTGTGTGTGGTACGTTGTATATGTCTGTGTGTGTTTGTGTCTGTGTGTTTGAGGTAGATTGTGTGTATGTGGTAGATTGTGTGTGTGTGTGTGTGTGTGTGTGTGTAGCAGATTGTGTGTGTGTGGTAGATTGCGTTTGTGTGTGGTAGATTGTGTTTGTGCATGAGTGTGTGTGTGTGTGTGTTGGCAGATTGTGTGTGTGTGGTAGATTGTTTGTGTGTGTGTGGTAGATTGTGTTTGTGTTTGTGTGTGTGTGCTAGATTGTTTGTGTGTGTGTCTGTGGTAGATTGCGTTTGTGTGTGTGTGTGTGGTAGATTGTGGGTGTGTGTGTGTGTGTGTTTGTGGTAGATTGAGTTTGTGTGGTAGATTGTGTTTGTTTGAGTGTGTGTGTGGTAGATTGTGTTTGTGTGTGTGTGTGTGTGTGTGTGTGTGTGTGTGTGTGTGTGTGTGGAAGATTGTGTGTGTGTGTGTGGTAGATTGTGCGTGTGTGGTAGATTGGGTTTGTGTGTGTGTGTGTGGGTGTGGTAGATTGTGTGCGTCTGGTAGATTTAGTTTGTGTGTGCGTGTGGTAGATTGTGTGTGTGTGTGTGTGTCTGTGTGTGTGGTAGATTGTGTGTGTGTGGAAGATTGTGTGTGTGTGTGTGTGTGGGGTTGTTTGTGTCTGTGTGTGTGGTAGATTGTGTGTGTGTGTGTGTGTGTATGTGTGTGGTAGATTGTTTCTGTGTGTTTGCGTGTGTGGTTGTTTGTGTGTCTGTGTGATAGATTGTGTGTGTGTTTTAGATTGTGTGTGTGTGTGTCTGTGTGGTGGATTGTGAAAGTGTGTATGTGTGTATGTGTGGTAGTTTGTGTGTGTGTATGTGCGTGTGTGGTAGATTGTGTGTGAGCGTATATGTGTGTGTGGTAGATTGTGTGTGTGTGTGTGTGTGTGTGTGTGGTAAATTGTGTGTGTGTGTGTGGTAGATTGTGTTTGTGTGTGTGTGGTAAATTGTGTGCGTGTGTTTGTGTGTGTGTGTGTGTGTGGAAGATTGTGTTTGTGTGTGTGTGGTAGTTTGTGTGTGTGTGGTAGATTGTGTGTGTGTGTGGTAGATTGTGTTTCTGTGTGTGTGTGGTAGATTGTAAGTGTGTATGTGGTAGATTTTGTGTGTGTGTGTGTGGTAGATAGTGTTTAAGTGTGAGTGTGTGGTAGATTGTGTGTGTGTGGTAGATTGTGTGTGGTTTGTGTGTATGTGCTAGATAATGTTTGTGTGTGTGTGGTAGATTGTGTGTGTGTGTGTTGTATCTTTGTATGTGATAGATTGTTTGTGTGTGTGTGGGAGATAGTGTTTGTGTGTCTGTTTGTGGTAGATTGTGAGTGTGTGTGTAGTAGATTGTGTGTGTGTGTGTGTGGTAGATTGTGTTTTTGTATGTGTGTGTGTGGTAGATTGTGTGTGTGTCCGTGTGTGTGTGGTAGATTGTGTATGTGTATGTGTGTGTGTGGTAGACTGTGTTTGTGTGTGTGTGGTAAATTGTGTGCATGTGTTTGTGTGTGTGTGTGTTTGTGGAAGATTGTGTTTGTGTGTCTGTGGTAGTTTGTGTGTGTGTGGTAGATTGTGTGTGTGTGTGTGGTAGATTGTCTGTGTGTGGTAGATTATGTTTCTGTGTGTGTGTGTGTGGTAGATTGTAAATGTGTATGTGGTAGATTGTGTGTGTGTGTGTGAGTTTATCGTAGAATATGTGTGAGTGTGTGTGTGTGCGTGTGGTAGATTGACTTTGTGTGGTAGATTGTGTGCCTGTGTCTGTGTGTGTGTGTGGTAGATTGTGTTTGTGTGTGTGTGGTAGATTGTGTGTGTGTGGTAAATTGTGTGTGTGTGTGCGTTTCTGTGTGTTTGGTAGATTGTGTGTATGTGGTCGATTGCGTGTGTGTGTGTGGTAGATTGTGTTTGTGTGTGCATGGTAGATTGTATGTGTGTGTCTGTGTGTGTGTGGTAGATTGTGTGTGTGTGTATGGTCGATTGTGTGTGTGTGTGGTAGATTGTGTTTGTGTATGTGTGTGTGTGGTAGATTGTGTGTGTGTGTGTGTGTGTGTGTGTGTGTGTGTGTGTGTGTGTGTGTGTGTGTGTGTGTGTCTGTGGTAGATTGTGTGTGTGTGGTAGATTGTTTGTGTGTGTGTGTGTGTGGTAGATTGTGTGTGAGTGTTTGTGTGTACGTGTGTGGTTGATTTATTGTGAGTGTGTGTGTGTGGTAGACTGTGTTTGTGTGTGTGTGCGTGTGTGTTTGTTTGGTAGATTGCGTGTATGTCGTTGATTGCATGTGTCTGTGTGGTAGATTGTGTTTGTGTGTGCGTGGTAGATTTTGTGTGTGTGTGTCTGTGTGTGTGGTAGATTGTGTGTGTGTGTGTGTGTGTGTGTGTGTGTGTGTGGAAGATTGTGTGTGTGTGTGTGTGTGTGTGGTAGATTGTGTTTGTGTGTGTGTGTGTGTGTGGTAGATTGTGTGTGCGTGTGAGTGTGTGTGTGTGTGTGTGTGTGTGTGTGTGTGTGTGTGGTAGATTGTGTGAGTGTGTGTGTGTGTGTGTGGTAGATTGTGAATGTGTGTGTGTGTGTGTGTGTGTGTCTGTGTCGTAGATTGTGTTTATTTGTGTGTGTGTGTGTTGTAGATTGTGTGTGTGCATGTGTGTGTGGTAGATTGAGCTTATGTGTGTTTGTGTGGTATTTGAGTTTGTGCGTGTGTGTTTGTGTGGTAGATTCTGTGTGTGTGTGTGTGTGTGTGTGTGTGGTAGATTCTGTGTGTGTGTGTGTGTGTGGTAGATTCTGTGTGTGTGGTAGATTGTTTCTGTGTGTGTGTCTGTGGTAGATTGTGTGTGTGAGTGTTTGTGTGTACGTGTGTGGCAGATTTATTGTGAGTGTGTGTGTGTGGTAGACTGTGTTTGTGTGTGTGTGTGTGTGTGTGTGTGTGTGTGGTAGATTGTGTGTGGATGTGTGTGTGGAAGATTGTGTGTGTGTGTGTGTGTGTGTGTGTGTAGTAGATTGTGTGTGTGTTAGCTTGTGTGTGTGTGTGTGGTAGATTGTGTCTGTGTGTGTGTGTGTGTGTGTGGTACATTATTTGTGTGTGTGTTTGTGGTAGATTGTGTGAGTGTGTGTGTGTGTTTGGGTGTGGTAGATTTTGTGTGTGTGTGGTAGAATGTGTTTGTGTATGAGTGTGTGTGCGTGTGTTGGTAGATTGTGTGTATGTCGAAGATTGTTTGTGTGTGTGTGTGTGGGTGTGGTAGATTGTGTGTGTGTTGTTGATTGTGCGTGTTTGTGAGTGTGTGTGTGTGGTAGATTGTGTCTGTATGCGTGTGGTAGATTGTGTTTCTGTGTGTGTGTGTGTGGTAGATTGTGTGTGTGTGTGTGTGTGTGTGTGTGTGTGTGTGTGTGTGTGTGTGTGGTAGATTGTGTGTGTCTGTGTGTGTTTGTGGTAGATTGTGTGTGTGTGGTAGATAGTTTGTGTGTGCGTGTGTGGCAGATTGTGTTTGTGTGTGTGTGGTAGATTGTGTGCGTGTGTGTGTGTTTGTGGTAGATTGTGTGTGTGTGGTAGATTGTGATTGTGTGTGTGTGTGGTAGATTGTGTGTGTGTGGTAGATTGTGTTTGTGTGTGTGTGCGTGTGTGTGTGGTAGATTCTGTATGTGTGTGTGTGGTAGATTGTGTGTGTGTGTGGTAGATTGTGTGTGTGTGTGTGTGGAAGATTGTGTGCGTATGGTAGATTGTGATTGTGTGTGTGTGTCTGTGTGTGTGGTAGATTGTGTGTGTGTGGTTGATTGTGTTTGTGTATGTGTGTGTGTGTGTGTGGTAGATTGTGTGTGTGTGTGTGTGGTAGATTGTGTGTGTGTGGTCGATTGTGTGTGTGTGTGTGGTTGTTTGTGTGTGTGTGTGTGTGGTAGATTGTGTATTTGTGTGTGTGTGTCTGTGTGTGTGGCTGATTTTGTGAGTGTGTGTGTGTGTGTGGTAGATTGTTTGTGTGTGTGTGTGTGTGTGTGTGGTAGATTGTGTATGTGTTTGTGTGTGTGTGCATGGTAGATTTTGAGTGTGTGAGTGTGTGGTAGACTGTGTATGTGTGGTAGATTGTGTTTGTGTGTGTGGTAGATTGTGTGTGTGTGTGTGTGTGCGTGGTAGATTGTGTTTTTGTATGTGTGTGTGTAGTAGATTGTGTGTGTGTGTGGTAGATTGTGTATGTGTATGATATGTGTGGTTAATTGTGTTTGTGTGTGTGTGTGGTAGATTGTGTGCTTGTGTGTGTGTTTGTGTGGTAGATTGTGTGTGGTAGATTGTAAATGTGTATGTGGTAGATTGTGTGTGTGTGTGTGTGTCTGTGTGTCTGTGTGGTAGAATGTGTGTGTGTGTGTGAGTTTATCGTAGAATATGTGTGAGCGTGTGTGTGTGCGTGTGGTAGATTGAGTTTGTGTGGTAGATTGTGTGCATGTGTCTGTGTGTGTGTGTGGTAGATTGTGTTTGTGTGTGTGTGGTAGATTGTGTGTGTGTGGTAGATTGTGTGTGTGTGTGTGTGTGTGTGTGTGTGTGTGTGTGTTTGGTAGATTGTGTGTGTGCGTGTCTGTGTGTGTGTGGTAGATTGTGTGTGTGTGTGTGTGTGTGTGTGGAAGATTGTGTGTGTGTGTGGTAGATTGTGTTTGTGTGTCTCTGTGTGGTAGATTGTGTGTGTGTGTGTGTGTGTGTGTGTGTGTGTGGTAGATTGTGTGTGTGTGGTAGATTGTTTGTGTGTGTGTGTGTGGTAGATTGTGTGTGTGAGTGTTTGTGTGTACGTGTGTGGTTGATTTATTGTGAGTGTGTGTGTGTGGTAGACTGTGTTTGTGTGTGTGTGCGTGTGTGTTTGTTTGGTAGATTGTGTGCATGTGGTTGATTGCATGTGTCTGTGTGGTAGATTGTGTTTGTGTGTGCGTGGTAGATTTTGTGCGTCTGTGTGTGTCTGTGTGTGTGTGGTAGATTGTGTGTGTGTGTGTGTGTGTGTGTGTGTGTGGTAGATTGTGTGTGTGTGTGTGTGTGTGGTAGATTGTGTGCGTGTGTGTGTGTGTGTGTGTGGTAGATTGTGTGTGTGTGTGTGTGTGTGTGGTAGATTGTGATTGTGTGTGTGTGTGTGTGTGTGTGTGTGTGTCTGTGTGGTAGATTGTGTTTATGTGCGTGTGTGTGTGTTGTAGATTGCATGTGTGCGTGTGTGTGTGGTAGATTGTGCTTATGTGTGTTTGTGTGGTATTTGAGTTTGTGTGTGTGTGTGTGTGGTAGATTGTGTGTGTGTGTGTGTGTGTCTGTGTGTGTGGTAGATTGTGTGTGTGTGTGTGTGTGGTAGATTGTGTGTGTGTGGTAGATTGTTTCTGTGTGTGTGTCTGTGGTAGATTGTGTGTGTGAGTGTTTGTGTGTACGTGTGTGGTAGATTTATTGTGAGTGTGTGTGTGTGGTAGACTGTGTTTGTGTGTGTGTGTGTGTGTGTGTGGTAGATTGTGTGTGGGTGTGTGTGTGGAAGATTGTGTGTGTGTGTGTGTGTGTGTGTGTGTGTGTGTGTGGTAGATTGTGTGTGTGTTAGCTTGTGTGTGTGTGTGTGTGTGTGTGGTAGATTGTGTCTGTGTGTGTGTGTGTGGTACATTATTTGTGTGTGTGTTTGTGGTAGATTGTGTGAGTGTGTGTGTGTGTGTGTGTGTGTGTGTGGTAGATTTTGTGTGTGTGTGGTAGAATGTGTTTGTGTATGAGTGTGTGTGCATGTGTTGGTAGATTGTGTGTATGTCGAAGATTGTTTGTGTGTGTGTGTGTGGGTGTGGTAGATTGTGTGTGTGTTGTTGATTGTGCGTGTTTGTGAGTGTGTGTGTGGTAGATTGTGTCTGTATGCGTGTGGTAGATTGTGTTTCTGTGTGTGTGTGTGGTAGATTGTGTGTGTGTGTGTGTGTGTGTGTGTGGTAGATTGTGTGTGTCTGTGTGTGTTTGTGGTAGATTGTGTGTGTGTGGTAGATAGTTTGTGTGTGCGTGTGTGGCAGATTGTGTTTGTGTGTGTGTGGTAGATTGTGTGCGTGTGTGTGTGTGTTTGTGGTAGATTGTGTGTGTGTGGTAGATTGTGATTGTGTGTGTGTGTGGTAGATTTTGTGTGTGTGGTAGATTGTGTTTGTGTGTGTGTGCGTGTGTGTGTGGTAGATTCTGTTCGTGTGTGTGTGGTAGATTGTGTGTGTGTGTGGTAGATTGAGTGTGTGTGTGTGGTAGATTGTGTGCGTATGGTAGATTGTGATTGTGTGTGTGTCTGTGTGTGTGGTAGATTGTGTGTGTGTGGTTGATTGTGTTTGTGTATGTGTGTGTGTGTGTGTGGTAGATTGTGTTTCTGTGTGTGTGTGTGTGTGGTAGATTGTGTGTGTGTGTGTGTGTGTGTGGGTGTGTGTGTGGTAGACTGTGTGTGTCTGTGTGTGTATGTGGTAGATTGTGTGTGTGTGGTAGATAGTTTGTGTGTGCGTGTGTGGCAGATTGTGTTTGTGTGAGTGTGTGTGGTAGATTGTGTGCGTGTGTGCGTGTTTGTGGTAGATTGTGTGTGTGTGGTAGATTGTGTTTGTGTGTGTGTGGTAGATTGTGTGTGTGTGGTAGATTGTGTTTGTGTGTGTGTGCGTGTGTGTGTGATATATTCTGTTTGTGTGTGTGTGGTAGATTGTGTGTGTGTGTGTGTGGTAGATTGTGTGTGTGTGTGTGTGTGGTTGATTGTGTGTGTGTGGTTGATTGTGTTTGTGTATGTGTGTGTGTGTGTGTGTGTGTGGTGGATTGTGTGTGTGTGTGTGTGGTAGATTTTGTGTGTGTGTGGTCGATTGTGTGTGTGTGTGTGTGGTACATTATTTGTGTGTGTGTTTGTGGTAGATTGTGTGAGTGTGTGTGTGTGTGTGTGGGTGTGGTAGATTTTGTGTGTTTGTGGTAGATTGTGTTTGTGTATGAGTGTGTGTGCGTGTGTTGGTAGATTGTGTGTATTTTGAAGATTGTTTGTGTGTGTGTGTGGGTGTGGTAGATTGTGTGTGTGTTGTTGATTGTGCGTGTTTGTGTGTGTGTGTGTGTGTGTGTGTTAGATTGTGTCTGTATGTGTGTGGTACATTGTGTTTCTGTATGTGTGTGTGTGGTAGATTGTGTGTGTGTGTGTGTGTGTGTGTGTGTGTGGTAGATTGTGTGTGTCTGTGTGTGTTTGTGGTAGATTGTGTGTGTGTGGTAGATAGTTTGTGTGTGCGTGTGTGGCAGATTGTGTTTGTGTGAGTTTGTGTGGTAGATTGTGTGCGTGTGTGTGTGTTTGTGGTAGATTTTGTGTGTGTGGTAGATTGTGTTTGTGTGCGTGTGTGTGGTAGATTGTGTGTGTGTGGTAGATTGTGTTTGTGTGTGTGTTCGTGTGTGTGTGGTAGATTCTGTTTGTGTGTGTGTGGTAGATTGTGTGTGTGTGTGTGTGGTAGATTGTGTGTGTGTGTGTGTGGTAGATTGTGTGCGTATGGTAGATTGTGATTGTGTGTGTGTGTCTGTGTGTGTGGTAGATTGTGTGTGTGTGGTTGATTGTGTTTTTGTGTGTGTGTGTGTGTGTGTGTGTGTGTGTGTGTGTGTGTAGTAGATTGTGTGAGTGTGTGTGTGGTAGATTGTGTGTGTGTGGTCGATTGTGTGTGTGCGTGTGTGGTTGTTTGTGTGTGTGTGTGTGTGGTAGATTGTGTATTTGTGTGTGTGTGTCTGTGTGTGTGGCTGATTTTTTGAGTGTGTGTGTGTGTGTGGTAGATTGTTTGTGTGTGTGTGTGTGTGTGTGGTAGAATGTGTACATGTTTGTGTGTGTGTGCATGGTAGATTGTGAGTGTGTGTGTGTGTGGTAGACTGTGTACGTGTGGTAGATTGTGTTTGTGTGTGTGGTAGATTGTGTGTGTGTGTGCGTGGCAGATTGTGTTTTTGTATGTGTGTGTGTAGTAGATTGTGTGTATGTGTGGTAGATTGTGTATGTGTATGTGTATGTGTGGTTGATTGTGTTTGTGTGTGTGTGTGGTAGATTGTGTGCTTGTGTGTGTGTGTGTGTGGTAGATTGTCTGTGTGTGGTAGATTGTGTTTCTGTGTGTGTGTGTGGTAGATTGTAAATGTGTATGTGGTAGATTGTGTGTGTGTGTGTGTGCGTGTGTCTGTGTGTCTGTGTGGTAGAATGTGTGTGTGTGTGTGAGTTTATCGTAGAATATGTGTGAGTGTGTGTTTGTGCGTGTGGTAGATTGAGTTTGTGTGGTAGATTGTGTGCCTGTGTCTGTGTGTGTGTGTGGTAGATTGTGTTTGTGTGTGTGTGGTAGATTGTGTGTGTGTAGTAGATTGTGTGTGTGTGCGTGTGTGTGTGTTTGGTAGATTGTGTGTATGTGGTTGATTGCGTGTGTGTGTGTGGTAGATTGTGCTTGTTTGTGCGTGGTAGATTTTGTGTGTGTGTGTGTCTGTGTGTGTGTGGTAGATTGTGTGTGTGTGTGTGTGCTAGGTTGTGTGTGTGTGTGTGTGTGGTAGATTGTGTTTGTTTGTGTGTGTGTGGTAGATTGTGTGCGTGTGTGTGTTTGTGTGTGGTAGATTGTGTGTGTGTGTGTGTGTGTGTGTGTGTGTGTGGTAGATTGTGATTGTGTGTGTGTGTGTGTGTGTGTCTGTGTGGTAGATTGTGTATATGTGTGTCTATGTGTTGTAGATTGCGTGTGTGCGTGTGTGTGTGTGTGGTAGATTGTGCTTATGTGTGTTTGTGTGGTATTTGAGTTTGTCTGTGTGTGTGTGGTAGATTGTGTGTGTGTGTGTGTGTGTGTGTGTGTGGTAGATTGTGTGTGTGTGTGTGTGTGTGTGTGGTAGACTGTGTGTGTGTGGTAGATTGTTTCTGTGTGTGTGTCTGTGGTAGATTGGTGTGTGAGTGTTTGTGTGTACGTGTGTGGTAGATTTATTGTGAGTGTGTGTGTGTGTGTGGTAGATTGTGTGTGGGTGTGTGTGGTAGGTTGTGCGTGTGTGTGTGTGTGTGTGTGGCACATTGTGTGTGTGTATGTGTGGTAGATTGTGTGGGTGTTAGCTTGTGTGTGTGTGGTAGATTGTGTCTGTGTGTGTGTGTGTGTGTGTGGTACATTATTTGTGTGTGTGTTTGTGGTAGATTGTGTGAGTGTGTGTGTGTGTGTGTGTGGGTGTGGTAGATTTTGTGTGTGTGTGGTAGAATGTGTTTGTGTATGAGTGTGTGTGTGTGTGTGTTGGTAGATTGTGTGTATGTTGAAGATTGTTTGTGTGTGAGTGGGTGTGGTAGATTGTGTGTGTGTTGTTGATTGTGCGTGTTTGTGAGTGTGTGTGTGTGGCAGATTGTGTCTGTATGTGTGTGGTAGATTGTGTTTCTGTGTGTGTGTGTGTGGTAGATTGTGTGTGTGTGTGTGTGTGTGTGTGTGTGTGTGGTAGATTGTGTGTGTCTGTGTGTGTTTGTGGTAGATTGTGTGTGTGTGGTAGATAGTTTGTGTGTGCGTGTGTGGCAGATTGTGTTTGTGTGAGTGTGTGTGGTAGATTGTGTGCGTGTGTGTGTGTTTGTGGTAGATTGTGTGTGTGTGGTAGATTGTGTTTGTGTGTGTGTGTGGTAGATTGTGTGTGTGTGGTAGATTGTGTTTGTGTGTGCGTGTGTGTGTGGTAGATTCTGTTTGTGTGTGTGTGGTAGATTGTGTGTGTGTGTGTGTGTGTGGTAGATTGTGTGTGTGTGTGTGGTAGATGGTGTGCGTATGGTAGATTGTGATTGTGTGTGTGTGTCTGTGTGTGGTAGATTGTGTGTGTGTGGCTGATTGTGTTTGTGTGTGTGTGTGTGTGTGTGGTAGATTGTGTGTGTGTGTGTGGTAGATTGTGTGTGTGTGGTCGATTGTGTGTGTGTGTGTGGTTGTGTGTGTGTGTGTGTGGTAGATTGTTTGTGTGTGTGTGTGTGTGTGTGGTAGATTGTGTATGTGTTTGTGTGTGTGTGCGTGGTAGATTGTGAGTGTGTGTGTGTGTGGTAGACTGTGTATGTGTGGTAGATTGTGTTTGTGTGTGTGGTTGATTGTGTGTGTGTGTGTGCGTGGTAGATTGTGTTTTTGTATGTGTGTGTGTAGTAGATTGTGTGTGTGTGTGGTAGATTGTGTATGTGTATGTGTATGTATATGTGTGGTTGATTTGTTTGTGTGTGTGTGTGGTAGATTGTGTGCTTGTGTGTGTGTGTGTGGTAGATTGTCTGTCTGTAGTAGATTGTGTTTCTGTGTGTTTGTGGTAGATTGTAAATGTGTATGTGGTAGATTGTGTGTGTGTGTGCGTGTGTCTGTGAGTCTGTGTGGTAGAATGTGTGTGTGTGTGTGTGAGTTCATCGTAGAATATGTGTGAGTGTGTGTGTGTGCGTGTGGTAGATTGAGTTTGTGTGGTAGATCGTGCGCCTGTGTCTGTGTGTGTGTGTGGTAGATTGTGTTTGTGTGTGTGTGGTAGATTGTGTGTGTGTGGTAGATTGTGTGTGTGTGTGCGTGTGTGTGTGTTTGGTAGATTGTGTGTATGTGGTTGATTGCGTGTGTGTGTGTGGTAGATTGTGCTTGTGTGTGCGTGGTAGATTGTATGTGTGCGTGTCTGTGTGTGTGTGGTAGATTGTGTGTGTGTGTGTGTGTTTGGTAGATTGTGTGTGTGTGTGGTAGATTGTGTGTGTGTGTGTGTGGTAGATTGTGTGTGTGTGTGTGTGTGCGTGTCTGTGGTAGATTGTGTGTGTGTGGTAGATTTTTTTTTTGTGTGTGTGTGTGTGTGGGAGATTGTGTGTGTGAGTGTTTGTGTGTACGTGTGTAGTTGATTTATTGTGAGTGTGTGTGTGTGGTAGACTGTGTTTGTGTGTGTGTGCGAGTGTGTTTGTTTGGTAGATTGTGTGTATGTGGTTGATTGCATGTGTCTGTGTGGTAGATTGTGTTTGTGTGTGCGTGGTAGATTTTGTGTGTGTGTGTGTCTGTGTCTGTGTGGTAGATTGTGTGTGTGTGCGTGTGGTAGATTGTGTGTGTGTGTGTGTGTGTGTGGTAGATTGTGTTTGTGTCTGTGTGTGTGGTAGACTGTGTGCATGTGTGTGTGTGTGTGTGGTAGATTGTGTGTGTGTGTGTGTGTATGTGTGTGTGTGTGTGTGTGGTAGATTGTGATTGTGTGTGTGTGTGTGTGTCTGTCGTGGTAGATTGTGTTTATGTGTGTGTGTGTGTTGTGGATTGCGTGTGTGCGTGTGTGTGTGTGGTAGACTGTGCTTATGTGTGTTTGTGTGGTATTTGAGTTTGTGTGTGTGTGTGTGTGGTAGATTGTGTTTGTGTTTGTGTGTAGTAGGTTGTGTGTGTGTGTGTGTGTGTGTGTGTGTGGTAGATTGTGTGTGTAAATTAGGTTGTGTGTGTCTGTGTGTGCGTTTGGTACATTGTGTCTGTGTTTGTGTGTGTGTGTGGTACGTTGTGTGTGTGTGTGTGTGTGTGTGTGTGTGTGTGTGTGTGTGTGTTTGTGGTAGATTGTGTGTGTGTGGTAGATTGTGTGTCTGTGTGTGTGTGTGTGTGTATGTGTGAGTATGTGGTAGATTGTGTGTGTGGTAGATTGTGTTTGTGCGTGGTAGATTGTGTTTGTGTATGAGTGTGTGTCTGTGTGTGTTGGCAGATTGTGTGTGTGTGGTAGATTGTTTGTGTATGTGTGTGGGTGTGGTAGATTATGTTTGTGTTGTTGATTGTGTGTGTTTGTGTGTGTGTGTGGTAGATTGTGTGTGTGTGTGGTAGATTGTGTTTGTGTTTGTTTGTGTGTGCTACATTGTTTGTGTGTGTGTGTGTGGTAGATTGTGTTTGTGTGTGTGTGGTAGATTGTGTGTGCGTGGTAGATTGTGTTTGTGTGTGTGTTTGTGTGTGGTAGATTCATTTTATGTGCGTGTGTGGTAGATTGTGTGTGTGTGTGTGTGGTAGATTGTGTGTGGTAGATTGGGTTTGTATGTGTGTGTGTGGGTGTGGTAGATTGTGTGCGTGTGTGTGGTAGATTGTGTGTGTGTGTTTGTCTGTGTGGTAGATTGTGTGCGTATGTTAAATTGTGATTGTGGGTTTGTGTCTGTGTGTGTGGTAGATTGTGTGTGTGTGGTTGATTGTGTTTGTGTATGTGTGTGTGTGTGTGTGTGTGTGTGTGGTAGATTGTGTGTGTGTGTGTGTGGTAGATTGTGTGTGTGTAGTCGATTGTGTGTGTGTGTGTGTGGTTGTGTGTGTGTGTGTGTGTGTGGTAGATTGTGTATTTGTGTGTGTGTGTCTGTGTGTGTGGCTGATTTTGTGAGTGTGTGTGTGTGTGTGTGTGTGTGTGGTAGATTGTTTGTGTGTGTGTGTGTGTGTGTGGTAGATTGTGTATGAGTTTGTGTGTGTGTGCGTGGTAGATTGTGAGTGTGTGTGTGTGTGGTAGACTGTGTATGTGTGGTAGATTGTGTTTGTGTGTGTGGTTGATTGTGTGTGTGAGTGTGCGTGGTAGATTGTGTTTTTGTATGTGTGTGTGTAGTAGATTGTGTGTTTGTGTGGTAGATTGTGTATGTGTATGTGTATGTGTGGTTGATTGTGTTTGTGTGTGTGTGTGGTAGATTGTGTGTTTCTGTGTGTGTGTGTGGTAGATTGTAAATGTGTATGTGGTAGATTGTGTGTGTGTGTGCGTGTGTCTGTGAGTCTGTGTGGTAGAATGTGTGTGTGTGTGTGAGTTCATCGTAGAATATGTGTGAGTGTGTGTGTGTGCGTGTGGTAGATTGAGTTTGTGTGGTAGATCGTGCGCCTGTGTCTGTGTGTGTGTGTGGTAGATTGTGTTTGTGTATGTGTGGTAGATTGTGTGTGTGTGGTAGATTGTGTGTGTGTGTGCGTGTGTGTGTGTTTGGTAGATTGTGTGTATGTGGTTGATTGCGTGTGTGTGTGTGGTAGATTGTGCTTGTGTGTGCGTGGTAGATTGTATGTGTGAGTGTCTGTGTGTGTGTGGTAGATTGTGTGTGTGTGTGTGTGTTTGGTAGATTGTGTGTGTGTGTGGTAGATTGTGTTTGTGTGTGTGTGTGTGGTAGATTGTGTGTGTGTGTGTGTGTGGTAGATTGTGTGTGTGTGTGTGTGTGTGTGTGTCTGTGGTAGATTGTGTGTGTGTGGTAGATTTTTTTTGTGTGTGTGTGTGTGTGGGAGATTGTGTGTGTGAGTGTTTGTGTGTACGTGTGTAGTTGATTTATTGTGAGTGTGTGTGTGTGGTAGACTGTGTTTGTGTGTGTGTGCGTGTGTGTTTGTTTGGTAGATTGTGTGTATGTGGTTGATTGCATGTGTCTGTGTGGTAGATTGTGTTTGTGTGTGCGTGGTAGATTTTGTGTGTGTGTGTGTCTGTGTGTGTGTGGTAGATTGTGTGTGTGTGTGTGTGGTAGATTATGTGTGTGTGTGTGTGTGTGTGGTAGATTGTGTTTGTGTGTGTGTGTGTGGTAGACTGTGTGCATGTGTGTGTGTGTGTGTGTGGTAGATTGTGTGTGTGTGTGTGTGTGTGTGTGTGTGTGTGTGTGTGTGTGTGTGTGGTAGATTGTGATTGTGTGTATGTGTGTGTGTGTGTGTCTGTCGTGGTAGATTGTGTTTATGTGTGTGTGTGTTGTGGATTGCGTGTGTGCGTGTGTGTGTGTGGTAGACTGTGCTTATGTGTGTTTGTGTGGTATTTGAGTTTGTGTGTGTGTGTGTGTGTGGTAGATTGTGTTTGTGTTTGTGTGTAGTAGGTTGTGTGTGTGTGTGTGTGTGTGTGTGTGGTAGATTGTGTGTGTGTATTAGATTGTGTGTGTCAGTGTGTGCGTTTGGTACATTGTGTCTGTGTTTGTGTGTGTGTGTGGTACGTTGTGTGTGTGTGTGTGTGTGTGTGTGTGTGTGTGTGTGTGTTTGTGGTATATTGTGTGTGTGTGGTAGATTGTGTGTCTGTGTGTGTGTGTGTGTATGAGTATGTGATAGATTGTGTGTGTGGCAGATTGTGTTTGTGCGTGGTAGATTGTGTTTGTGTATGAGTGTGTGTCTGTGTGTGTTGGCAGATTGTGTGCGTCTGCTAGATTGTTTGTGTATGTGTGTGGGTGTGGTAGATTATGTTTGTGTTGTTGATTGTGTGTGTTTGTGTGTGTGTGTGTGGTAGATTGTGTGTGTGTGTGGTAGATTGTGTTTGTGTTTGTTTGTGTGTGCTACATTGTTTGTGTGTGTGTGTGTGGTAGATTGTGTTTGTGTGTGTGTGGTAGATTGTGTTTGTTTGAGTGTGTGTGTGGTAGATTGTGTGTGCGTGGTAGATTGTGTTTGTGTGTGTGTGTGTGTGTGATAGATTCATTTTATGTGTGTGTGTGGTAGATTGTGTGTGTGTGTGTGTGTGGTAGATTGTGTGCGTATGTTAAATTGTGATTGTGGGTGTGTGTCTGTGTGTGTGGTAGATTGTGTGTGTGTGGTTGAATGTGTTTGTGTATGTGTGTGTGTGTGTGTGTGTGTGTGTGTGTGTGTGTGCGTGTGGTAGATTGTGTGTGTGTGTGTGGTAGATTGTGTGTGTGGAGTCGATTGTGTGTGTGTGTGTGGTTGTGTGTGTGTGTGTGTGTGGTAGATTGTGTGTGTATGTCTGTGTGTGTGGCTGATTTTGTGAGTGTGTGTGTGTGTGTGTGTGTGTGTGGTAGATTGTGTGTGTGTGCGTGTGTGTGGTAGATTGTGTATGTGTTTGTGTGTGTGTGCGTGGTAGATTGTGAGTGTGTGTGTCTGTGGTAGACTGTGTATGTGTGGTAGATTGTGTTTGTGTGTGTGGTTGATTGTGTGTGTGTGTGTGCGTGGTAGATTGTGTTTTTGTATGTGTGTGTGTAGTAGATTGTGTGTGTGTGTGGTAGATTGTGTATGTGTATGTGTGGTTGATTGTGTTTGTGTGTGTGTGTGGTAGATTGTGTGCTTGTGTGTGTGTGTATGTGTGAGTATGTGGTAGATTGTGTGTGTGGTAGATTGTGTTTGTGCGTGGTAGATTGTGTTTGTGTATGAGTGTGTGTCTGTGTGTGTTGGCAGATTGTGTGTGTGTGGTAGATTGTTTGTGTATGTGTGTGGGTGTGGTAGATTATGTTTGTGTTGTTGATTGTGTGTGTTTGTGTGTGTGTGTGGTAGATTGTGTGTGTGTGTGGTAGATTGTGTTTGTGTTTGTTTGTGTGTGCTACATTGTTTGTGTGTGTGTGTGTGGTAGATTGTGTTTGTGTGTGTGTGGTAGATTGTGTGTGCGTGGTAGATTGTGTTTGTGTGTGTGTTTGTGTGTGGTAGATTCATTTTATGTGTGTGTGTGGTAGATTGTGTGTGTGTGCGAGTGTGTTTGTTTGGTAGATTGTGTGTATGTGGTTGATTGCATGTGTCTGTGTGGTAGATTGTGTTTGTGTGTGCGTGGTAGATTTTGTGTGTGTGTGTGTCTGTGTGTGTGTGGTAGATTGTGTGTGTGTGTGTGTGTGGTAGATTGTGTGTGTGTGTGTGTGTGTGGTAGATTGTGTTTGTGTCTGTGTGTGTGGTAGACTGTGTGCATGTGTGTGTGTGTGTGTGGTAGATTGTGTGTGTGTGTGTGTGTATGTGTGTGTGTGTGTGTGTGTGGTAGATTGTGATTGTGTGTGTGTGTGTGTGTGTCTGTCGTGGTAGATTGTGTTTATGTGTGTGTGTGTGTTGTGGATTGCGTGTGTGCGTGTGTGTGTGTGGTAGACTGTGCTTATGTGTGTTTGTGTGGTATTTGAGTTTGTGTGTGTGTGTGTGTGGTAGATTGTGTTTGTGTTTGTGTGTAGTAGGTTGTGTGTGTGTGTGTGTGTGTGTGTGTGGTAGATAGTTTGTGTGTGCGTGTGTGGCAGATTGTGTTTGTGTGAGTGTGTGTGGTAGATTGTGTGCGTGTGTGTGTGTTTGTGGTAGATTGTGTGTGTGTGGTAGATTGTGTTTGTGTGTGTGTGTGGTAGATTGTGTGTGTGTGGTAGATTGTGTTTGTGTGTGCGTGTGTGTGTGGTAGATTCTGTTTGTGTGTGTGTGGTAGATTGTGTGTGTGTGTGTGTGTGTGGTAGATTGTGTGTGTGTGTGTGGTAGATGGTGTGCGTATGGTAGATTGTGATTGTGTGTGTGTGTCTGTGTGTGGTAGATTGTGTGTGTGTGGCTGATTGTGTTTGTGTGTGTGTGTGTGTGTGTGGTAGATTGTGTGTGTGTGTGTGGTAGATTGTGTGTGTGTGGTCGATTGTGTGTGTGTGTGTGGTTGTGTGTGTGTGTGTGTGGTAGATTGTTTGTGTGTGTGTGTGTGTGTGTGGTAGATTGTGTATGTGTTTGTGTGTGTGTGCGTGGTAGATTGTGAGTGTGTGTGTGTGTGGTAGACTGTGTATGTGTGGTAGATTGTGTTTGTGTGTGTGGTTGATTGTGTGTGTGTGTGTGCGTGGTAGATTGTGTTTTTGTATGTGTGTGTGTAGTAGATTGTGTGTGTGTGTGGTAGATTGTGTATGTGTATGTGTATGTATATGTGTGGTTGATTTGTTTGTGTGTGTGTGTGGTAGATTGTGTGCTTGTGTGTGTGTGTGTGGTAGATTGTCTGTCTGTAGTAGATTGTGTTTCTGTGTGTTTGTGGTAGATTGTAAATGTGTATGTGGTAGATTGTGTGTGTGTGTGCGTGTGTCTGTGAGTCTGTGTGGTAGAATGTGTGTGTGTGTGTGTGAGTTCATCGTAGAATATGTGTGAGTGTGTGTGTGTGCGTGTGGTAGATTGAGTTTGTGTGGTAGATCGTGCGCCTGTGTCTGTGTGTGTGTGTGGTAGATTGTGTTTGTGTGTGTGTGGTAGATTGTGTGTGTGTGGTAGATTGTGTGTGTGTGTGCGTGTGTGTGTGTTTGGTAGATTGTGTGTATGTGGTTGATTGCGTGTGTGTGTGTGGTAGATTGTGCTTGTGTGTGCGTGGTAGATTGTATGTGTGCGTGTCTGTGTGTGTGTGGTAGATTGTGTGTGTGTGTGTGTGTTTGGTAGATTGTGTGTGTGTGTGGTAGATTGTGTGTGTGTGTGTGTGGTAGATTGTGTGTGTGTGTGTGTGTGCGTGTCTGTGGTAGATTGTGTGTGTGTGGTAGATTTTTTTTTTGTGTGTGTGTGTGTGTGGGAGATTGTGTGTGTGAGTGTTTGTGTGTACGTGTGTAGTTGATTTATTGTGAGTGTGTGTGTGTGGTAGACTGTGTTTGTGTGTGTGTGCGAGTGTGTTTGTTTGGTAGATTGTGTGTATGTGGTTGATTGCATGTGTCTGTGTGGTAGATTGTGTTTGTGTGTGCGTGGTAGATTTTGTGTGTGTGTGTGTCTGTGTCTGTGTGGTAGATTGTGTGTGTGTGCGTGTGGTAGATTGTGTGTGTGTGTGTGTGTGTGTGGTAGATTGTGTTTGTGTCTGTGTGTGTGGTAGACTGTGTGCATGTGTGTGTGTGTGTGTGGTAGATTGTGTGTGTGTGTGTGTGTATGTGTGTGTGTGTGTGTGTGGTAGATTGTGATTGTGTGTGTGTGTGTGTGTCTGTCGTGGTAGATTGTGTTTATGTGTGTGTGTGTGTTGTGGATTGCGTGTGTGCGTGTGTGTGTGTGGTAGACTGTGCTTATGTGTGTTTGTGTGGTATTTGAGTTTGTGTGTGTGTGTGTGTGGTAGATTGTGTTTGTGTTTGTGTGTAGTAGGTTGTGTGTGTGTGTGTGTGTGTGTGTGTGTGGTAGATTGTGTGTGTAAATTAGGTTGTGTGTGTCTGTGTGTGCGTTTGGTACATTGTGTCTGTGTTTGTGTGTGTGTGTGGTACGTTGTGTGTGTGTGTGTGTGTGTGTGTGTGTGTGTGTGTGTGTGTGTTTGTGGTAGATTGTGTGTGTGTGGTAGATTGTGTGTCTGTGTGTGTGTGTGTGTGTATGTGTGAGTATGTGGTAGATTGTGTGTGTGGTAGATTGTGTTTGTGCGTGGTAGATTGTGTTTGTGTATGAGTGTGTGTCTGTGTGTGTTGGCAGATTGTGTGTGTGTGGTAGATTGTTTGTGTATGTGTGTGGGTGTGGTAGATTATGTTTGTGTTGTTGATTGTGTGTGTTTGTGTGTGTGTGTGGTAGATTGTGTGTGTGTGTGGTAGATTGTGTTTGTGTTTGTTTGTGTGTGCTACATTGTTTGTGTGTGTGTGTGTGGTAGATTGTGTTTGTGTGTGTGTGGTAGATTGTGTGTGCGTGGTAGATTGTGTTTGTGTGTGTGTTTGTGTGTGGTAGATTCATTTTATGTGTGTGTGTGGTAGATTGTGTGTGTGTGTGTGTGGTAGATTGTGTGTGGTAGATTGGGTTTGTATGTGTGTGTGTGGGTGTGGTAGATTGTGTGCGTGTGTGTGGTAGATTGTGTGTGTGTGTTTGTCTGTGTGGTACATTGTGTGCGTATGTTAAATTGTGATTGTGGGTTTGTGTCTGTGTGTGTGGTAGATTGTGTGTGTGTGGTTGATTGTGTTTGTGTATGTGTGTGTGTGTGTGTGTGTGTGTGTGGTAGATTGTGTGTGTGTGTGTGTGGTAGATTGTGTGTGTGTAGTCGATTGTGTGTGTGTGTGTGGTTGTGTGTGTGTGTGTGTGTGTGGTAGATTGTGTATTTGTGTGTGTGTGTCTGTGTGTGTGGCTGATTTTGTGAGTGTGTGTGTGTGTGTGTGTGTGTGTGGTAGATTGTTTGTGTGTGTGTGTGTGTGTGTGGTAGATTGTGTATGAGTTTGTGTGTGTGTGCGTGGTAGATTGTGAGTGTGTGTGTGTGTGGTAGACTGTGTATGTGTGGTAGATTGTGTTTGTGTGTGTGGTTGATTGTGTGTGTGAGTGTGCGTGGTAGATTGTGTTTTTGTATGTGTGTGTGTAGTAGATTGTGTGTTTGTGTGGTAGATTGTGTATGTGTATGTGTATGTGTGGTTGATTGTGTTTGTGTGTGTGTGTGGTAGATTGTGTGTTTCTGTGTGTGTGTGTGGTAGATTGTAAATGTGTATGTGGTAGATTGTGTGTGTGTGTGCGTGTGTCTGTGAGTCTGTGTGGTAGAATGTGTGTGTGTGTGTGAGTTCATCGTAGAATATGTGTGAGTGTGTGTGTGTGCGTGTGGTAGATTGAGTTTGTGTGGTAGATCGTGCGCCTGTGTCTGTGTGTGTGTGTGGTAGATTGTGTTTGTGTATGTGTGGTAGATTGTGTGTGTGTGGTAGATTGTGTGTGTGTGTGCGTGTGTGTGTGTTTGGTAGATTGTGTGTATGTGGTTGATTGCGTGTGTGTGTGTGGTAGATTGTGCTTGTGTGTGCGTGGTAGATTGTATGTGTGAGTGTCTGTGTGTGTGTGGTAGATTGTGTGTGTGTGTGTGTTTGGTAGATTGTGTGTGTGTGTGGTAGATTGTGTTTGTGTGTGTGTGTGTGGTAGATTGTGTGTGTGTGTGTGTGTGGTAGATTGTGTGTGTGTGTGTGTGTGTGTGTGTCTGTGGTAGATTGTGTGTGTGTGGTAGATTTTTTTTGTGTGTGTGTGTGTGTGGGAGATTGTGTGTGTGAGTGTTTGTGTGTACGTGTGTAGTTGATTTATTGTGAGTGTGTGTGTGTGGTAGACTGTGTTTGTGTGTGTGTGCGTGTGTGTGTGTTTGGTAGATTGTGTGTATGTGGTTGATTGCATGTGTCTGTGTGGTAGATTGTGTTTGTGTGTGCGTGGTAGATTTTGTGTGTGTGTGTGTCTGTGTGTGTGTGGTAGATTGTGTGTGTGTGTGTGTGGTAGATTATGTGTGTGTGTGTGTGTGTGTGGTAGATTGTGTTTGTGTGTGTGTGTGTGGTAGACTGTGTGCATGTGTGTGTGTGTGTGTGTGGTAGATTGTGTGTGTGTGTGTGTGTGTGTGTGTGTGTGTGTGTGTGTGTGTGTGTGTGGTAGATTGTGATTGTGTGTATGTGTGTGTGTGTGTGTCTGTCGTGGTAGATTGTGTTTATGTGTGTGTGTGTTGTGGATTGCGTGTGTGCGTGTGTGTGTGTGGTAGACTGTGCTTATGTGTGTTTGTGTGGTATTTGAGTTTGTGTGTGTGTGTGTGTGTGGTAGATTGTGTTTGTGTTTGTGTGTAGTAGGTTGTGTGTGTGTGTGTGTGTGTGTGTGTGTGGTAGATTGTGTGTGTGTATTAGATTGTGTGTGTCAGTGTGTGCGTTTGGTACATTGTGTCTGTGTTTGTGTGTGTGTGTGGTACGTTGTGTGTGTGTGTGTGTGTGTGTGTGTGTGTGTTTGTGGTATATTGTGTGTGTGTGGTAGATTGTGTGTCTGTGTGTGTGTGTGTGTATGAGTATGTGATAGATTGTGTGTGTGGCAGATTGTGTTTGTGCGTGGTAGATTGTGTTTGTGTATGAGTGTGTGTCTGTGTGTGTTGGCAGATTGTGTGCGTGTGCTAGATTGTTTGTGTATGTGTGTGGGTGTGGTAGATTATGTTTGTGTTGTTGATTGTGTGTGTTTGTGTGTGTGTGTGTGGTAGATTGTGTGTGTGTGTGGTAGATTGTGTTTGTGTTTGTTTGTGTGTGCTACATTGTTTGTGTGTGTGTGTGTGGTAGATTGTGTTTGTGTGTGTGTGGTAGATTGTGTTTGTTTGAGTGTGTGTGTGGTAGATTGTGTGTGCGTGGTAGATTGTGTTTGTGTGTGTGTGTGTGTGTGATAGATTCATTTTATGTGTGTGTGTGGTAGATTGTGTGTGTATGTGTGTGTGGTAGATTGTGTGCGTATGTTAAATTGTGATTGTGGGTGTGTGTCTGTGTGTGTGGTAGATTGTGTGTGTGTGGTTGAATGTGTTTGTGTATGTGTGTGTGTGTGTGTGTGTGTGTGTGTGTGTGTGTGCGTGTGGTAGATTGTGTGTGTGTGTGTGGTAGATTGTGTGTGTGGAGTCGATTGTGTGTGTGTGTGTGGTTGTGTGTGTGTGTGTGTGTGGTAGATTGTGTGTGTGTGTCTGTGTGTGTGGCTGATTTTGTGAGTGTGTGTGTGTGTGTGTGTGTGTGGTAGATTGTGTGTGTGTGCGTGTGTGTGGTAGATTGTGTATGTGTTTGTGTGTGTGTGCGTGGTAGATTGTGAGTGTGTGTGTCTGTGGTAGACTGTGTATGTGTGGTAGATTGTGTTTGTGTGTGTGGTTGATTGTGTGTGTGTGTGTGCGTGGTAGATTGTGTTTTTGTATGTGTGTGTGTAGTAGATTGTGTGTGTGTGTGGTAGATTGTGTATGTGTATGTGTGGTTGATTGTGTTTGTGTGTGTGTGTGGTAGATTGTGTGCTTGTGTGTGTGTGTATGTGTGAGTATGTGGTAGATTGTGTGTGTGGTAGATTGTGTTTGTGCGTGGTAGATTGTGTTTGTGTATGAGTGTGTGTCTGTGTGTGTTGGCAGATTGTGTGTGTGTGGTAGATTGTTTGTGTATGTGTGTGGGTGTGGTAGATTATGTTTGTGTTGTTGATTGTGTGTGTTTGTGTGTGTGTGTGGTAGATTGTGTGTGTGTGTGGTAGATTGTGTTTGTGTTTGTTTGTGTGTGCTACATTGTTTGTGTGTGTGTGTGTGGTAGATTGTGTTTGTGTGTGTGTGGTAGATTGTGTGTGCGTGGTAGATTGTGTTTGTGTGTGTGTTTGTGTGTGGTAGATTCATTTTATGTGTGTGTGTGGTAGATTGTGTGTGTGTGCGAGTGTGTTTGTTTGGTAGATTGTGTGTATGTGGTTGATTGCATGTGTCTGTGTGGTAGATTGTGTTTGTGTGTGCGTGGTAGATTTTGTGTGTGTGTGTGTCTGTGTGTGTGTGGTAGATTGTGTGTGTGTGTGTGTGTGGTAGATTGTGTGTGTGTGTGTGTGTGTGTGGTAGATTGTGTTTGTGTCTGTGTGTGTGGTAGACTGTGTGCATGTGTGTGTGTGTGTGTGGTAGATTGTGTGTGTGTGTGTGTATGTGTGTGTGTGTGTGTGTGTGGTAGATTGTGATTGTGTGTGTGTGTGTGTGTGTCTGTCGTGGTAGATTGTGTTTATGTGTGTGTGTGTGTTGTGGATTGCGTGTGTGCGTGTGTGTGTGTGGTAGACTGTGCTTATGTGTGTTTGTGTGGTATTTGAGTTTGTGTGTGTGTGTGTGTGGTAGATTGTGTTTGTGTTTGTGTGTAGTAGGTTGTGTGTGTGTGTGTGTGTGTGTGTGGTAGATAGTTTGTGTGTGCGTGTGTGGCAGATTGTGTTTGTGTGAGTGTGTGTGGTAGATTGTGTGCGTGTGTGTGTGTTTGTGGTAGATTGTGTGTGTGTGGTAGATTGTGTTTGTGTGTGTGTGTGGTAGATTGTGTGTGTGTGGTAGATTGTGTTTGTGTGTGCGTGTGTGTGTGGTAGATTCTGTTTGTGTGTGTGTGGTAGATTGTGTGTGTGTGTGTGTGTGTGGTAGATTGTGTGTGTGTGTGTGGTAGATGGTGTGCGTATGGTAGATTGTGATTGTGTGTGTGTGTCTGTGTGTGGTAGATTGTGTGTGTGTGGCTGATTGTGTTTGTGTGTGTGTGTGTGTGTGTGGTAGATTGTGTGTGTGTGTGTGGTAGATTGTGTGTGTGTGGTCGATTGTGTGTGTGTGTGTGGTTGTGTGTGTGTGTGTGTGGTAGATTGTTTGTGTGTGTGTGTGTGTGTGTGGTAGATTGTGTATGTGTTTGTGTGTGTGTGCGTGGTAGATTGTGAGTGTGTGTGTGTGTGGTAGACTGTGTATGTGTGGTAGATTGTGTTTGTGTGTGTGGTTGATTGTGTGTGTGTGTGTGCGTGGTAGATTGTGTTTTTGTATGTGTGTGTGTAGTAGATTGTGTGTGTGTGTGGTAGATTGTGTATGTGTATGTGTATGTATATGTGTGGTTGATTTGTTTGTGTGTGTGTGTGGTAGATTGTGTGCTTGTGTGTGTGTGTGTGGTAGATTGTCTGTCTGTAGTAGATTGTGTTTCTGTGTGTTTGTGGTAGATTGTAAATGTGTATGTGGTAGATTGTGTGTGTGTGTGCGTGTGTCTGTGAGTCTGTGTGGTAGAATGTGTGTGTGTGTGTGTGAGTTCATCGTAGAATATGTGTGAGTGTGTGTGTGTGCGTGTGGTAGATTGAGTTTGTGTGGTAGATCGTGCGCCTGTGTCTGTGTGTGTGTGTGGTAGATTGTGTTTGTGTGTGTGTGGTAGATTGTGTGTGTGTGGTAGATTGTGTGTGTGTGTGCGTGTGTGTGTGTTTGGTAGATTGTGTGTATGTGGTTGATTGCGTGTGTGTGTGTGGTAGATTGTGCTTGTGTGTGCGTGGTAGATTGTATGTGTGCGTGTCTGTGTGTGTGTGGTAGATTGTGTGTGTGTGTGTGTGTTTGGTAGATTGTGTGTGTGTGTGGTAGATTGTGTGTGTGTGTGTGTGGTAGATTGTGTGTGTGTGTGTGTGTGCGTGTCTGTGGTAGATTGTGTGTGTGTGGTAGATTTTTTTTTTGTGTGTGTGTGTGTGTGTGGGAGATTGTGTGTGTGAGTGTTTGTGTGTACGTGTGTAGTTGATTTATTGTGAGTGTGTGTGTGTGGTAGACTGTGTTTGTGTGTGTGTGCGAGTGTGTTTGTTTGGTAGATTGTGTGTATGTGGTTGATTGCATGTGTCTGTGTGGTAGATTGTGTTTGTGTGTGCGTGGTAGATTTTGTGTGTGTGTGTGTCTGTGTCTGTGTGGTAGATTGTGTGTGTGTGCGTGTGGTAGATTGTGTGTGTGTGTGTGTGTGTGTGGTAGATTGTGTTTGTGTCTGTGTGTGTGGTAGACTGTGTGCATGTGTGTGTGTGTGTGTGGTAGATTGTGTGTGTGTGTGTGTGTATGTGTGTGTGTGTGTGTGTGGTAGATTGTGATTGTGTGTGTGTGTGTGTGTCTGTCGTGGTAGATTGTGTTTATGTGTGTGTGTGTGTTGTGGATTGCGTGTGTGCGTGTGTGTGTGTGGTAGACTGTGCTTATGTGTGTTTGTGTGGTATTTGAGTTTGTGTGTGTGTGTGTGTGGTAGATTGTGTTTGTGTTTGTGTGTAGTAGGTTGTGTGTGTGTGTGTGTGTGTGTGTGTGTGGTAGATTGTGTGTGTAAATTAGGTTGTGTGTGTCTGTGTGTGCGTTTGGTACATTGTGTCTGTGTTTGTGTGTGTGTGTGGTACGTTGTGTGTGTGTGTGTGTGTGTGTGTGTGTGTGTGTGTGTGTTTGTGGTAGATTGTGTGTGTGTGGTAGATTGTGTGTCTGTGTGTGTGTGTGTGTGTATGTGTGAGTATGTGGTAGATTGTGTGTGTGGTAGATTGTGTTTGTGCGTGGTAGATTGTGTTTGTGTATGAGTGTGTGTCTGTGTGTGTTGGCAGATTGTGTGTGTGTGGTAGATTGTTTGTGTATGTGTGTGGGTGTGGTAGATTATGTTTGTGTTGTTGATTGTGTGTGTTTGTGTGTGTGTGTGGTAGATTGTGTGTGTGTGTGGTAGATTGTGTTTGTGTTTGTTTGTGTGTGCTACATTGTTTGTGTGTGTGTGTGTGGTAGATTGTGTTTGTGTGTGTGTGGTAGATTGTGTGTGCGTGGTAGATTGTGTTTGTGTGTGTGTTTGTGTGTGGTAGATTCATTTTATGTGTGTGTGTGGTAGATTGTGTGTGTGTGTGTGTGGTAGATTGTGTGTGGTAGATTGGGTTTGTATGTGTGTGTGTGGGTGTGGTAGATTGTGTGCGTGTGTGTGGTAGATTGTGTGTGTGTGTTTGTCTGTGTGGTACATTGTGTGCGTATGTTAAATTGTGATTGTGGGTTTGTGTCTGTGTGTGTGGTAGATTGTGTGTGTGTGGTTGATTGTGTTTGTGTATGTGTGTGTGTGTGTGTGTGTGTGTGTGGTAGATTGTGTGTGTGTGTGTGTGGTAGATTGTGTGTGTGTAGTCGATTGTGTGTGTGTGTGTGGTTGTGTGTGTGTGTGTGTGTGTGGTAGATTGTGTATTTGTGTGTGTGTGTCTGTGTGTGTGGCTGATTTTGTGAGTGTGTGTGTGTGTGTGTGTGTGTGTGGTAGATTGTTTGTGTGTGTGTGTGTGTGTGTGGTAGATTGTGTATGAGTTTGTGTGTGTGTGCGTGGTAGATTGTGAGTGTGTGTGTGTGTGGTAGACTGTGTATGTGTGGTAGATTGTGTTTGTGTGTGTGGTTGATTGTGTGTGTGAGTGTGCGTGGTAGATTGTGTTTTTGTATGTGTGTGTGTAGTAGATTGTGTGTTTGTGTGGTAGATTGTGTATGTGTATGTGTATGTGTGGTTGATTGTGTTTGTGTGTGTGTGTGGTAGATTGTGTGTTTCTGTGTGTGTGTGTGGTAGATTGTAAATGTGTATGTGGTAGATTGTGTGTGTGTGTGCGTGTGTCTGTGAGTCTGTGTGGTAGAATGTGTGTGTGTGTGTGAGTTCATCGTAGAATATGTGTGAGTGTGTGTGTGTGCGTGTGGTAGATTGAGTTTGTGTGGTAGATCGTGCGCCTGTGTCTGTGTGTGTGTGTGGTAGATTGTGTTTGTGTATGTGTGGTAGATTGTGTGTGTGTGGTAGATTGTGTGTGTGTGTGCGTGTGTGTGTGTTTGGTAGATTGTGTGTATGTGGTTGATTGCGTGTGTGTGTGTGGTAGATTGTGCTTGTGTGTGCGTGGTAGATTGTATGTGTGAGTGTCTGTGTGTGTGTGGTAGATTGTGTGTGTGTGTGTGTGTTTGGTAGATTGTGTGTGTGTGTGGTAGATTGTGTTTGTGTGTGTGTGTGTGGTAGATTGTGTGTGTGTGTGTGTGTGGTAGATTGTGTGTGTGTGTGTGTGTGTGTGTGTCTGTGGTAGATTGTGTGTGTGTGGTAGATTTTTTTTGTGTGTGTGTGTGTGTGGGAGATTGTGTGTGTGAGTGTTTGTGTGTACGTGTGTAGTTGATTTATTGTGAGTGTGTGTGTGTGGTAGACTGTGTTTGTGTGTGTGTGCGTGTGTGTTTGTTTGGTAGATTGTGTGTATGTGGTTGATTGCATGTGTCTGTGTGGTAGATTGTGTTTGTGTGTGCGTGGTAGATTTTGTGTGTGTGTGTGTCTGTGTGTGTGTGGTAGATTGTGTGTGTGTGTGTGTGGTAGATTATGTGTGTGTGTGTGTGTGTGTGGTAGATTGTGTTTGTGTGTGTGTGTGTGGTAGACTGTGTGCATGTGTGTGTGTGTGTGTGTGGTAGATTGTGTGTGTGTGTGTGTGTGTGTGTGTGTGTGTGTGTGTGTGTGTGTGTGTGGTAGATTGTGATTGTGTGTATGTGTGTGTGTGTGTGTCTGTCGTGGTAGATTGTGTTTATGTGTGTGTGTGTTGTGGATTGCGTGTGTGCGTGTGTGTGTGTGGTAGACTGTGCTTATGTGTGTTTGTGTGGTATTTGAGTTTGTGTGTGTGTGTGTGTGTGGTAGATTGTGTTTGTGTTTGTGTGTAGTAGGTTGTGTGTGTGTGTGTGTGTGTGTGTGTGTGTGGTAGATTGTGTGTGTGTATTAGATTGTGTGTGTCAGTGTGTGCGTTTGGTACATTGTGTCTGTGTTTGTGTGTGTGTGTGGTACGTTGTGTGTGTGTGTGTGTGTGTGTGTGTGTGTGTGTGTTTGTGGTATATTGTGTGTGTGTGGTAGATTGTGTGTCTGTGTGTGTGTGTGTGTATGAGTATGTGATAGATTGTGTGTGTGGCAGATTGTGTTTGTGCGTGGTAGATTGTGTTTGTGTATGAGTGTGTGTCTGTGTGTGTTGGCAGATTGTGTGCGTGTGCTAGATTGTTTGTGTATGTGTGTGGGTGTGGTAGATTATGTTTGTGTTGTTGATTGTGTGTGTTTGTGTGTGTGTGTGTGGTAGATTGTGTGTGTGTGTGGTAGATTGTGTTTGTGTTTGTTTGTGTGTGCTACATTGTTTGTGTGTGTGTGTGTGTGGTAGATTGTGTTTGTGTGTGTGTGGTAGATTGTGTTTGTTTGAGTGTGTGTGTGGTAGATTGTGTGTGCGTGGTAGATTGTGTTTGTGTGTGTGTGTGTGTGTGATAGATTCATTTTATGTGTGTGTGTGGTAGATTGTGTGTGTGTGTGTGTGTGGTAGATTGTGTGCGTATGTTAAATTGTGATTGTGGGTGTGTGTCTGTGTGTGTGGTAGATTGTGTGTGTGTGGTTGAATGTGTTTGTGTATGTGTGTGTGTGTGTGTGTGTGTGTGTGTGTGTGTGTGCGTGTGGTAGATTGTGTGTGTGTGTGTGGTAGATTGTGTGTGTGGAGTCGATTGTGTGTGTGTGTGTGGTTGTGTGTGTGTGTGTGTGTGGTAGATTGTGTGTGTGTGTCTGTGTGTGTGGCTGATTTTGTGAGTGTGTGTGTGTGTGTGTGTGTGTGTGGTAGATTGTGTGTGTGTGCGTGTGTGTGGTAGATTGTGTATGTGTTTGTGTGTGTGTGCGTGGTAGATTGTGAGTGTGTGTGTCTGTGGTAGACTGTGTATGTGTGGTAGATTGTGTTTGTGTGTGTGGTTGATTGTGTGTGTGTGTGTGCGTGGTAGATTGTGTTTTTGTATGTGTGTGTGTAGTAGATTGTGTGTGTGTGTGGTAGATTGTGTATGTGTATGTGTGGTTGATTGTGTTTGTGTGTGTGTGTGGTAGATTGTGTGCTTGTGTGTGTGTGTATGTGTGAGTATGTGGTAGATTGTGTGTGTGGTAGATTGTGTTTGTGCGTGGTAGATTGTGTTTGTGTATGAGTGTGTGTCTGTGTGTGTTGGCAGATTGTGTGTGTGTGGTAGATTGTTTGTGTATGTGTGTGGGTGTGGTAGATTATGTTTGTGTTGTTGATTGTGTGTGTTTGTGTGTGTGTGTGGTAGATTGTGTGTGTGTGTGGTAGATTGTGTTTGTGTTTGTTTGTGTGTGCTACATTGTTTGTGTGTGTGTGTGTGGTAGATTGTGTTTGTGTGTGTGTGGTAGATTGTGTGTGCGTGGTAGATTGTGTTTGTGTGTGTGTTTGTGTGTGGTAGATTCATTTTATGTGTGTGTGTGGTAGATTGTGTGTGTGTGCGAGTGTGTTTGTTTGGTAGATTGTGTGTATGTGGTTGATTGCATGTGTCTGTGTGGTAGATTGTGTTTGTGTGTGCGTGGTAGATTTTGTGTGTGTGTGTGTCTGTGTGTGTGTGGTAGATTGTGTGTGTGTGTGTGTGTGGTAGATTGTGTGTGTGTGTGTGTGTGTGTGGTAGATTGTGTTTGTGTCTGTGTGTGTGGTAGACTGTGTGCATGTGTGTGTGTGTGTGTGGTAGATTGTGTGTGTGTGTGTGTGTATGTGTGTGTGTGTGTGTGTGTGGTAGATTGTGATTGTGTGTGTGTGTGTGTGTGTCTGTCGTGGTAGATTGTGTTTATGTGTGTGTGTGTGTTGTGGATTGCGTGTGTGCGTGTGTGTGTGTGGTAGACTGTGCTTATGTGTGTTTGTGTGGTATTTGAGTTTGTGTGTGTGTGTGTGTGGTAGATTGTGTTTGTGTTTGTGTGTAGTAGGTTGTGTGTGTGTGTGTGTGTGTGTGTGTGGTAGATTGTGTGTGTGAATTAGGTTGTGTGTGTCTGTGTGTGCGTTTGGTACATTGTGTCTGTGTTTGTGTGTGTGTGTGGTACGTTGTGTGTGTGTGTGTGTGTGTGTGTGTGTGTGTGTGTGTGTGTGTGTGTGTGTGTGTTTGTGGTAGATTGTGTGTGTGTGGTAGATTGTGTGTCTGTGTGTGTGTGTGTGTGTGTGTGTATGTGTGAGTATGTGGTAGATTGTGTGTGTGGTAGATTGTGTTTGTGCGTGGTAGATTGTGTTTGTGTATGAGTGTGTGTCTGTGTGTGTTGGCAGATTGTGTGTGTGTGGTAGATTGTTTGTGTATGTGTGTGGGTGTGGTAGATTATGTTTGTGTTGTTGATTGTGTGTGTTTGTGTGTGTGTGTGGTAGATTGTGTGTGTGTGTGGTAGATTGTGTTTGTGTTTGTTTGTGTGTGCTACATTGTTTGTGTGTGTGTGTGTGGTAGATTGTGTTTGTGTGTGTGTGGTAGATTGTGTGTGCGTGGTAGATTGTGTTTGTGTGTGTGTTTGTGTGTGGTAGATTCATTTTATGTGTGTGTGTGGTAGATTGTGTGTGTGTGTGTGTGGTAGATTGTGTGTGGTAGATTGGGTTTGTATGTGTGTGTGTGGGTGTGGTAGATTGTGTGCGTGTGTGTGGTAGATTGTGGGTGTGTGTGTGTCTGTGTGGTAGATTGTGTGCGTATGTTAAATTGTGATTGTGGGTTTGTGTCTGTGTGTGTGGTAGATTGTGTGTGTGTGGTTGATTGTGTTTGTGTATGTGTGTGTGTGTGTGTGTGTGTGTGGTAGATTGTGTGTGTGTGTGTGTGGTAGATTGTGTGTGTGTAGTCGATTGTGTGTGTGTGTGTGGTTGTGTGTGTGTGTGTGTGTGTGGTAGATTGTGTATTTGTGTGTGTGTGTCTGTGTGTGTGGCTGATTTTGTGAGTGTGTGTGTGTGTGTGTGTGTGTGTGTGGTAGATTGTTTGTGTGTGTGTGTGTGTGTGTGTGGTAGATTGTGTATGAGTTTGTGTGTGTGTGCGTGGTAGATTGTGAGTGTGTGTGTGTGGTAGACTGTGTATGTGTGGTAGATTGTGTTTGTGTGTGTGGTTGATTGTGTGTGTGAGTGTGCGTGGTAGATTGTGTTTTTGTATGTGTGTGTGTAGTAGATTGTGTGTTTGTGTGGTAGATTGTGTATGTGTATGTGTATGTGTGGTTGATTGTGTTTGTGTGTGTGTGTGGTAGATTGTGTGTTTCTGTGTGTGTGTGTGGTAGATTGTAAATGTGTATGTGGTAGATTGTGTGTGTGTGTGCGTGTGTCTGTGAGTCTGTGTGGTAGAATGTGTGTGTGTGTGTGAGTTCATCGTAGAATATGTGTGAGTGTGTGTGTGTGCGTGTGGTAGATTGAGTTTGTGTGGTAGATCGTGCGCCTGTGTCTGTGTGTGTGTGTGGTAGATTGTGTTTGTGTATGTGTGGTAGATTGTGTGTGTGTGGTAGATTGTGTGTGTGTGTGCGTGTGTGTGTGTTTGGTAGATTGTGTGTATGTGGTTGATTGCGTGTGTGTGTGTGGTAGATTGTGCTTGTGTGTGCGTGGTAGATTGTATGTGTGAGTGTCTGTGTGTGTGTGGTAGATTGTGTGTGTGTGTGTGTGTTTGGTAGATTGTGTGTGTGTGTGGTAGATTGTGTTTGTGTGTGTGTGTGTGGTAGATTGTGTGTGTGTGTGTGTGTGGTAGATTGTGTGTGTGTGTGTGTGTGTCTGTGGTAGATTGTGTGTGTGTGGTAGATTTTTTTTGTGTGTGTGTGTGTGTGGGAGATTGTGTGTGTGAGTGTTTGTGTGTACGTGTGTAGTTGATTTATTGTGAGTGTGTGTGTGTGGTAGACTGTGTTTGTGTGTGTGTGTTTGTTTGGTAGATTGTGTGTATGTGGTTGATTGCATGTGTCTGTGTGGTAGATAGTGTTTGTGTGTGCGTGGTAGATTTTGTGTGTGTGTGTGTCTGTGTGTGTGTGGTAGATTGTGTGTGTGTGTGTGTGGTAGATTGTGTGTGTGTGTGTGTGTGTGTGGTAGATTGTGTTTGTGTGTGTGTGTGTGGTAGACTGTGTGCATGTGTGTGTGTGTGTGTGTGGTAGATTGTGTGTGTGTGTGTGTGTGTGTGTGTGTGTGTGTGTGTGTGTGTGTGTGTGTGGTAGATTGTGATTGTGTGTATGTGTGTGTGTGTGTGTCTGTCGTGGTAGACTGTGTTTATGTGTGTGTGTGTTGTGGATTGCGTGTGTGCGTGTGTGTGTGTGGTAGACTGTGCTTATGTGTGTTTGTGTGGTATTTGAGTTTGTGTGTGTGTGTGTGTGTGGTAGATTGTGTTTGTGTTTGTGTGTAGTAGGTTGTGTGTGTGTGTGTGTGTGTGTGTGGTAGATTGTGTGTGTGTATTAAATTGTGTGTGTCAGTGTGTGCGTTTGGTACATTGTGTCTGTGTTTGTGTGTGTGTGTGGTACGTTGTGTGTGTGTGTGTGTGTGTGTGTGTGTGTGTGTGTGTGTGTGTTTGTGGTATATTGTGTGTGTGTGGTAGATTGTGTGTCTGTGTGTGTGTGTGTGTATGAGTATGTGATAGATTGTGTGTGTGGTAGATTGTGTTTGTGCGTGGTAGATTGTGTTTGTGTATGAGTGTGTGTCTGTGTGTGTTGGCAGATTGTGTGCGTGTGCTAGATTGTTTGTGTATGTGTGTGGGTGTGGTAGATTATGTTTGTGTTGTTGATTGTGTGTGTTTGTGTGTGTGTGTGTGGTAGATTGTGTGTGTGTGTGGTAGATTGTGTTTGTGTTTGTTTGTGTGTGCTACATTGTTTGTGTGTGTGTGTGTGGTAGATTGTGTTTGTGTGTGTGTGGTAGATTGTGTTTGTTTGAGTGTGTGTGTGGTAGATTGTGTGTGCGTGGTAGATTGTGTTTGTGTGTGTGTGTGTGTGTGATAGATTCATTTTATGTGTGTGTGTGGTAGATTGTGTGTGTGTGTGTGTGTGGTAGATTGTGTGCGTATGTTAAATTGTGATTGTGGGTGTGTGTCTGTGTGTGTGGTAGATTGTGTGTGTGTGGTTGATTGTGTTTGTGTATGTGTGTGTGTGTGTGTGTGTGTGTGTGTGTGTGTGTGCGTGTGGTAGATTGTGTGTGTGTGTGTGGTAGATTGTGTGTGTGGAGTCGATTGTGTGTGTGTGTGTGGTTGTGTGTGTGTGTGTGTGTGGTAGATTGTGTATTTGTGTGTGTGTGTCTGTGTGTGTGGCTGGTTTTGTGAGTGTGTGTGTGTGTGTGTGTGTGTGGTAGATTGTGTGTGTGTGTGTGTGTGTGTGGTAGATTTTGTATGTGTTTGTGTGTGTGTGCGTGGTAGATTGTGAGTGTGTGTGTCTGTGGTAGACTGTGTATGTGTGGTAGATTGTGTTTGTGTGTGTGGTTGATTGTGTGTGTGTGTGTGCGTGGTAGATTGTGTTTTTGTATGTGTGTGTGTAGTAGATTGTGTGTGTGTGTGGTAGATTGTGTATGTGTATGTGTGGTTGATTGTGTTTGTGTGTGTGTGTGGTAGATTGGGTGCTTGTATGTGTGTGTATTTGTGAGTATGTGGTAGATTGTGTGTGTGGTAGATTGTGTTTGTGCGTGGTAGATTGTGTTTGTGTATGAGTGTGTGTCTGTGTGTGTTGGCAGATTGTGTGTGTGTGGTAGATTGTTTGTGTATGTGTGTGGGTGTGGTAGATTATGTTTGTGTTGTTGATTGTGTGTGTTTGTGTGTGTGTGTGGTAGATTGTGTGTGTGTGTGGTAGATTGTGTTTGTGTTTGTTTGTGTGTGCTACATTGTTTGTGTGTGTGTGTGGTAGATTGTGTTTGTGTGTGTGTGGTAGATTGTGTGTGCGTGGTAGATTGTGTTTGTGTGTGTGTTTGTGTGTGGTAGATTCATTTTATGTGTGTGTGTGGTAGATTGTGTGTGTGTGTGTGTGGTAGATTGTGTGTGGTAGATTGGGTTTGTATGTGTGTGTGTGGGTGTGGTAGATTGTGTGCGTGTGTGTGGTAGATTGTGTGTGTGTGTGTGTGTCTGTGTGGTAGATTGTGTGCGTATGTTAAATTGTGATTGTGGGTTTGTGTGTGTGGTAGATTGTGTGTGTGTGGTTGATTGTGTTTGTGTATGTGTGTGTGTGTGTGTGTGTGTGTGGTAGATTGTGTGTGTGTGTGTGTGGTAGATTGTGTGTGTGTAGTCGATTGTGTGTGTGTGTGTGGTTGTGTGTGTGTGTGTGTGTGTGGTAGATTGTGTATTTGTGTGTGTGTGTCTGTGTGTGTGGCTGATTTTGTGAGTGTGTGTGTGTGTGTGTGTGTGGTAGATTGTTTGTGTGTGTGTGTGTGTGTGGTAGATTGTGTATGAGTTTGTGTGTGTGTGCGTGGTAGATTGTGAGAGTGTGTGTGTGTGGTAGACTGTGTATGTGTGGTAGATTGTGTTTGTGTGTGTGGTTGATTGTGTGTGTGAGTGTGCGTGGTAGATTGTGTTTTTGTATGTGTGTGTGTAGTAGATTGTGTGTTTGTGTGGTAGATTGTGTATGTGTATGTGTATGTGTGGTTGATTGTGTTTGTGTGTGTGTGTGGTAGATTGTGTGTTTCTGTGTGTGTGTGTGGTAGATTGTAAATGTGTATGTGGTAGATTGTGTGTGTGTGTGCGTGTGTCTGTGAGTCTGTGTGGTAGAATGTGTGTGTGTGTGTGAGTTCATCGTAGAATATGTGTGAGTGTGTGTGTGTGCGTGTGGTAGATTGAGTTTGTGTGGTAGATCGTGCGCCTGTGTCTGTGTGTGTGTGTGGTAGATTGTGTTTGTGTATGTGTGGTAGATTGTGTGTGTGTGGTAGATTGTGTGTGTGTGTGCGTGTGTGTGTGTTTGGTAGATTGTGTGTATGTGGTTGATTGCGTGTGTGTGTGTGGTAGATTGTGCTTGTGTGTGCGTGGTAGATTGTATGTGTGAGTGTCTGTGTGTGTGTGGTAGATTGTGTGTGTGTGTGTGTGTTTGGTAGATTGTGTGTGTGTGTGGTAGATTGTGTTTGTGTGTGTGTGTGTGGTAGATTGTGTGTGTGTGTGTGTGTGGTAGATTGTGTGTGTGTGTGTGTGTGTGTGTCTGTGGTAGATTGTGTGTGTGTGGTAGATTTTTTTTGTGTGTGTGTGTGTGTGTGGGAGATTGTGTGTGTGAGTGTTTGTGTGTACGTGTGTAGTTGATTTATTGTGAGTGTGTGTGTGTGGTAGACTGTGTTTGTGTGTGTGTGCGTGTGTGTTTGTTTGGTAGATTGTGTGTATGTGGTTGATTGCATGTGTCTGTGTGGTAGATTGTGTTTGTGTGTGCGTGGTAGATTTTGTGTGTGTGTGTGTCTGTGTGTGTGTGGTAGATTGTGTGTGTGTGTGTGTGGTAGATTGTGTGTGTGTGTGTGTGTGTGTGGTAGATTGTGTTTGTGTGTGTGTGTGTGGTAGACTGTGTGCATGTGTGTGTGTGTGTGTGTGGTAGATTGTGTGTGTGTGTGTGTGTGTGTGTGTGTGTGTGTGTGTGTGTGTGTGGTAGATTGTGATTGTGTGTATGTGTGTGTGTGTCTGTCATGGTAGATTGTGTTTATGTGTGTGTGTGTTGTGGATTGCGTGTGTGCGTGTGTGTGTGTGGTAGACTGTGCTTATGTGTGTTTGTGTGGTATTTGAGTTTGTGTGTGTGTGTGTGTGTGGTAGATTGTGTTTGTGTTTGTGTGTAGTAGGTTGTGTGTGTGTGTGTGTGTGTGTGTGTGTGTGGTAGATTGTGTGTGTGTATTAGATTGTGTGTGTCAGTGTGTGCGTTTGGTACATTGTGTCTGTGTTTGTGTGTGTGTGTGGTACGTTGTGTGTGTGTGTGTGTGTGTGTGTGTGTGTGTGTGTGTGTGTGTGTGTGTGTTTGTGGTATATTGTGTGTGTGTGGTAGATTGTGTGTCTGTGTGTGTGTGTGTGTATGAGTATGTGATAGATTGTGTGTGTGGTAGATTGTGTTTGTGCGTGGTAGATTGTGTTTGTGTATGAGTGTGTGTCTGTGTGTGTTGGCAGATTGTGTGCGTGTGCTAGATTGTTTGTGTATGTGTGTGGGTGTGGTAGATTATGTTTGTGTTGTTGATTGTGTGTGTTTGTGTGTGTGTGTGTGGTAGATTGTGTGTGTGTGTGGTAGATTGTGTTTGTGTTTGTTTGTGTGTGCTACATTGTTTGTGTGTGTGTGTGTGGTAGATTGTGTTTGTGTGTGTGTGGTAGATTGTGTTTGTTTGAGTGTGTGTGTGGTAGATTGTGTGTGCGTGGTAGATTGTGTTTGTGTGTGTGTGTGTGTGATAGATTCATTTTATGTGTGTGTGTGGTAGATTGTGTGTGTGTGTGTGTGTGGTAGATTGTGTGCGTATGTTAAATTGTGATTGTGGGTGTGTGTCTGTGTGTGTGGTAGATTGTGTGTGTGTGGTTGATTGTGTTTGTGTATGTGTGTGTGTGTGTGTGTGTGTGTGTGTGTGTGTGTGTGCGTGTGGTAGATTGTGTGTGTGTGTGTGGTAGATTGTGTGTGTGGAGTCGATTGTGTGTGTGTGTGTGGTTGTGTGTGTGTGTGTGTGGTAGATTGTGTATTTGTGTGTGTGTGTCTGTGTGTGTGGCTGATTTTGTGAGTGTGTGTGTGTGTGTGTGTGTGTGTGGTAGATTGTGTGTGTGTGTGTGTGTGTGTGTGGTAGATTGTGTATGTGTTTGTGTGTGTGTGCGTGGTAGATTGTGAGTGTGTGTGTCTGTGGTAGACTGTGTATGTGTGGTAGATTGTGTTTGTGTGTGTGGTTGATTGTGTGTGTGTGTGTGCGTGGTAGATTGTGTTTTTGTATGTGTGTGTGTAGTAGATTGTGTGTGTGTGTGGTAGATTGTGTATGTGTATGTGTGGTTGATTGTGTTTGTGTGTGTGTGTGGTAGATTGTGTGCTTGTGTGTGTGTGTGTGGTAGATTGTCTGTCTGTAGTAGATTGTGTTTCTGTGTGTGTGTGTGGTAGATTGTAAATGTGTATGTGGTAGATTGTGTGTGTGTGTGCGTGTGTCTGTGAGTCTGTGTGGTAGAATGTGTGTGTGTGTGTGAGTTCATCGTAGAATATGTGTGAGTGTGTGTGTGTGCGTGTGGTAGATTGAGTTTGTGTGGTAGATCGTGCGCCTGTGTCTGTGTGTGTGTGTGGTAGATTGTGTTTGTGTGTGTGTGGTAGATTGTGTGTGTGTGGTAGATTGTGTGTGTGTGTGCGTGTGTGTGTGTTTGGTAGATTGTGTGTATGTGGTTGATTGCGTGTGTGTGTGTGGTAGATTGTGCTTGTGTGTGCATGGTAGATTGTATGTGTGCGTGTCTGTGTGTGTTTGGTAGATTGTGTGTGTGTGTGTGGTAGATTGTGTTTGTGTGTGTGTGTGTGGTAGATTGTGTGTGTGTGTGTGTGTGTGTGTGGTAGATTGTGTGTGTGTGCGTGTGTGTGTGTCTGTGGTAGATTGTGTGTGTGTGGTAGATTTTTTGTGTGTGTGTGTGTGTGTGTGTGTGTGGGAGATTGTGTGTGTGAGTGTTTGTGTGTACGTGTGTAGTTGATTTATTGTGAGTGTGTGTGTGTAGGTAGACTGTGTTTGTGTGTGTGTGCGTGTGTGTTTGTTTGGTAGATTGTGTGTATGTTGTTGATTGCATGTGTCTGTGTGGTAGATTGTGTTTGTGTGTGCGTGGTAGATTTTGTGTGTGTGTGTGTGTCTGTGTGTGTGTGGTAGATTGTGTGTGTGTGTGTGTGGTAGATTGTGTGTGTGTGTGTGTGTGTGTGTGTGGTAGATTGTGTTTGTGTGAGTGTGTGTGGTAGACTGTGTGCATGTGTGTGTGTGTGTGTGGTAGATTGTGTGTGTGTGTGTGTGTGTGTGTGTGTGGTAGATTGTGATTGTGTGTGTGTGTGTGTGTGTGTGTGTCTGTCGTGGTAGATTGTGTTTATGTGTGTGTGTGTGTGTTGTGGATTGCGTGTGTGCGGGTGTGTGTGTGGTAGACTGTGCTTATGTGTGTTTGTGTGGTATTTGAGTTTGTGTGTGTGTGTGTGTGTGGTAGATTGTGTTTGTGTTTGTGTGTAGTAGGTTGTGTGTGTGTGTGTGTGTGTGTGTGTGGTAGATTGTGTGTGTGCTTTAGATTGTGTGTGTCTGTGTGTGCGTTTGGTACATTGTGTCTGTGTTTGTGTGTGTGTGTGGTACGTTGTGTGTGTGTGTGTGTGTGTGTGTGTGTGTGTGTGTGTGTGTGTGTGTGTGTGTGTGTGTGTGTGTGTGTGTTTGTGGTAGATTGTGTGTCTGTGTGTGTGTGTGTGTGTGTGTGTGTGTGTGAGTATGTGGTAGATTGTGTGTGTGGTAGATTGTGTTTGTGCGTGGTAGATTGTGTTTGTGTATGAGAGTGTGTCTGTGTGTGTTGCCAGATTGTGTGTGTGTGGTAGATTGTTTGTGTATGTGTGTGGGTGTGGTAGATTATGTTTGTGTTGTTGATTGTGTGTGTTTGTGTGTGTGTGTGTGGTAGATTGTGTGTGTGTGTGGTAGATTGTGTTTGTGTTTGTTTGTGTGTGCTACATTGTTTGTGTGTGTGTGTGTGGTAGATTGTGTTTGTGTGTGTGTGGTAGATTGTGTTTGTTTGAGTGTGTGTGTGGCAGATTGTGTGTGCGTGGTAGATTGTGTTTGTGTGTGTGTGTGTGTGTGTGGTAGATTCATTTTATGTGTGTGTGTGGTAGATTGTGTGTGTGTGTGTGTGTGGTAGATTGTGTGTGGTAGATTGGGTTTGTATGTGTGTGTGTGGGTGTGGTAGATTGTGTGTGTGTGGTAGATTCATTTTATGTGTGTGTGTGGAAGATTGTGTGTTGTAGATTAGGTTTGTATGTGTGTGTGTTGGTGTGGTAGATTGTGCGTGTGTGTGTGGTAGATTGTGTGTGTGTGTGTGTGTGGTAGATTGTGTGCGTATGTTAAATTGTGATTGTGGGTGTGTGTCTGTGTGTGTGGTAGATTGTGTGTGTGTGGTTGATTGTGTTTGTGTATGTGTGTGTGTGTGTGTGTGTGTGTGCGTGTGTGTGTGTGTGTGTGTGTGTGTGTGGTAGATTGTGTGTGTGTGTGTGTGTGGTAGATTGTGTGTGTGTAGTCGATTGTGTGTGTGTGTGTGGTTGTGTGTGTGTGTGTGGTAGATTGTGTATTTGTGTGTGTGTGGCTGATTTTGCGAGTGTGTGTGTGTGTGTGTGTGGTAGATTGTTTGTGTGTGTGTGTGTGTGTGGTAGATTGTGTATGTGTTTGTGTGTGTGTGTGCTAGATTGTGAGTGTGTGTGTGTGTGGTAGACTGTGTATGTGCGGTAGATTGTGTTTGTGTGTGTGGTTGATTGTGTGTGTGTGTGTGCGTGGTAGATTGTGTTTTTGTATGTGTGTGTGTAGTAGATTGTGTGTGTGTGTGGTAGATTGTGTATGTGTATGTGTATGTATATGTGTGGTTGATTGTGTTTGTGTGTGTGTGTGGTAGATTGTGTGCTTGTGTGTGTGTGTGTGGTAGATTGTCTGTCTGTAGTAGATTGTGTTTCTGTGTGTGTGTGTGGTAGATTGTAAATGTGTATGTGGTAGATTGTGTGTGTGTGTGCGTGTGTCTGTGAGTCTGTGTGGTAGAATGTGTGTGTGTGTGTGAGTTCATCGTAGAATATGTGTGAGTATGTGTGTGTGCGTGTGGTAGATTGAGTTTGTGTGGTAGATCGTGCGCCTGTGTCTGTGTGTGTGTGTGGTAGATTGTGTTTGTGTGTGTGTGGTAGATTGTGTGTGTGTGGTAGATTGTGTGTGTGTGTGCGTGTGTGTGTGTTTGGTAGATTGTGTGTATGTGGTTGATTGCGTGTGTGTGTGTGGTAGATTGTGCTTGTGTGTGCGTGGTAGATTGTATGTGTGCGTGTCTGTGTGTGTGTGGTAGATTGTGTGTGTGTGTGTGTGTTTGGTAGATTGTGTGTGTGTGTGGTAGATTGTGTTTGTGTGTGTGTGTGTGTGGTATATTGTAAATGTGTGTGCGTGTGGTAGATTGTGTGTGTGTGTGTGTGTGTGTCTGTGGTAGATTGTGTGTGTGTGGTAGATTTTTTGTGTGTGTGTGTGTGGGAGATTGTGTGTGTGAGTGTTTGTGTGTACGTGTGTAGTTGATTTATTGTGAGTGTGTGTGTGTGGTAGACTGTGTTTGTGTGTGTGTGCGTGTGTGTTTGTTTGGTAGATTGTGTGTATGTTGTTGATTGCATGTGTCTGTGTGGTAGATTGTGTTTGTGTGTGCGTGGTAGATTTTGTGTGTGTGTGTGTCTGTGTGTGTGTGGTAGATTGTGTGTGTGTGTGTGTGTGGTAGATTGTGTGTGTGTGTGTGTGTGTGTGTGTGTGTGTGTGTGGTAGATTGTGTTTGTGTGTGTGTGTGTGGTAGACTGTGTGCATGTGTGTGTGTGTGTGTGTGTGGTAGATTGTGTGTGTGTGTGTGTGTGTGTGTGCGTGGTAGATTGTGATTGTGTGTGTGTGTGTGTGTGTCTGTCGTGGTAGATTGTGTATATGTGTGTGTGTGTGTTGTGGATTGCGTGTGTGCGTGTGTGTGTGTGGTAGACTGTGCTTATGTGTGTTTGTGTGGTATTTGAGTTTGTGTGTGTGTGTGTGTGTGGTAGATTGTGTTTGTGTTTGTGTGTAGTAGGTTGTGTGTGTGTGTGTGTGTGTGTGGTAGATTGTGTGTGTGTGTTAGATTGTGTGTGTCTGTGTGTGCGTTTGGTACATTGTGTCTGTGTTTGTGTGTGTGTGTGGTACGTTGTGTGTGTGTGTGTGTGTGTGTGTGTGTGTGTGTGTTTGTGGTAGATTGTGTGTGTGTGGTAGATTGTGTGTCTGTGTGTGTGTGTATGTGTGTGTGTGAGTATGTGGTAGATTGTGTGTGTGGTAGATTGTGTTTGTGCGTGGTAGATTGTGTTTGTGTATGAGTGTGTGTCTGTGTGTGTTGGCAGATTGTGTGTGTGTGGTAGATTGTTTGTGTATGTGTGTGGGTGTGGTAGATTATGTTTGTGTTGTTGATTGTGTGTGTTTGTGTGTGTGTGTGGTAGATTGTGTGTGTGTGTGGTAGATTGTGTTTGCGTTTGTTTGTGTGTGCTACATTGTTTGTGTGTGTGTGTGTGGTAGATTGTGTTTGTGTGTGTGTGGTAGATTGTGTTTGTTTGAGTGTGTGTATGGTAGATTGTGTGTGCGTGGTAGATTGTGTTTGTGTGTGTGTGTGTGTGAGGTAGATTCATTTTATGTGTGTGTGTGGTAGATTGTGTGTGTGTGTGTGTGGTAGATTGTGTTTGTGTTTGTGTGTAGTAGGTTGTGTGTGTGTGTGTGTGTGTGTGTGGTAGATTGTGTGTGTGCTTTAGATTGTGTGTGTCTGTGTGTGCGTTTGGTACATTGTGTCTGTGTTTGTGTGTGTGTGTGGTACGTTGTGTGTGTGTGTGGTAGATTGTGTTTGTGTTTGTTTGTGTGTGCTACATTGTTTGTGTGTGTGTGTGTGGTAGATTGTGTTTGTGTGTGTGTGGTAGATTGTGTTTGTTTGAGTGTGTGTGTGGCAGATTGTGTGTGCGTGGTAGATTGTGTTTGTGTGTGTGTGTGTGTGGTAGATAGTGTTTGTGTTTGTGTGTAGTAGGTTGTGTGTGTGTGTGTGTGTGTGTGTGGTAGATTGTGTGTGTGCTTTAGATTGTGTGTGTCTGTGTGTGCGTTTGGTACATTGTGTCTGTGTTTGTGTGTGTGTGTGGTACGTTGTGTGTGTGTGTGGTAGATTGTGTTTGTGTTTGTTTGTGTGTGCTACATTGTTTGTGTGTGTGTGTGTGGTAGATTGTGTTTGTGTGTGTGTGGTAGATTGTGTTTGTTTGAGTGTGTGTGTGGCAGATTGTGTGTGCGTGGTAGATTGTGTTTGTGTGTGTGTGTGTGTGTGTGGTAGATTCATTTTATGTGTGTGTGTGGTAGATTGTGTGTGTGTGTGTGTGGTAGATTGTGTGTGGTAGATTGGGTTTGTATGTGTGTGTGTGGGTGTGGTAGATTGTGTGTGTGTGGTAGATTCATTTTATGTGTGTGTGTGGAAGATTGTGTGTTGTAGATTGGGTTTGTATGTGTGTGTGTTGGTGTGGTAGATTGTGCGTGTGTGTGTGGTAGATTGTGTGTGTGTGTGTGTGTGTGTGGTAGATTGTGTGCGTATGTTAAATTGTGATTGTGGGTGTGTGTCTGTGTGTGTGGTAGATTGTGTGTGTGTGGTTGATTGTGTTTGTGTATGTGTGTGTGTGTGTGTGTGTGTGTGTGTGTGTGTGTGCGTGTGTGTGTGTGTGTGTGTGTGTGTGGTAGATTGTGTGTGTGTGTGTGTGGTAGATTTTGTGTGTGTAGTCGATTGTGTGTGTGTGTGTGGTTGTGTGTGTGTGTGTGGTAGATTGTGTATTTGTGTGTGTGTGGCTGATTTTGCGAGTGTGTGTGTGTGTGTGTGTGGTAGATTGTTTGTGTGTGTGTGTGTGTGTGGTAGATTGTGTATGTGTTTGTGTGTGTGTGTGCTAGATTGTGAGTGTGTGTGTGTGTGGTAGACTGTGTATGTGCGGTAGATTGTGTTTGTGTGTGTGGTTGATTGTGTGTGTGTGTGTGTGCGTGGTAGATTGTGTTTTTGTATGTGTGTGTGTAGTAGATTGTGTGTGTGTGTGGTAGATTGTGTATGTGTATGTGTATGTATATGTGTGGTTGATTGTGTTTGTGTGTGTGTGTGGTAGATTGTGTGCTTGTGTGTGTGTGTGTGGTAGATTGTCTGTCTGTAGTAGATTGTGTTTCTGTGTGTGTGTGTGGTAGATTGTAAATGTGTATGTGGTAGATTGTGTGTGTGTGTGCGTGTGTCTGTGAGTCTGTGTGGTAGAATGTGTGTGTGTGTGTGAGTTCATCGTAGAATATGTGTGAGTATGTGTGTGTGCGTGTGGTAGATTGAGTTTGTGTGGTAGATCGTGCGCCTGTGTCTGTGTGTGTGTGTGGTAGATTGTGTTTGTGTGTGTGTGGTAGATTGTGTGTGTGTGGTAGATTGTGTGTGTGTGTGCGTGTGTGTGTGTTTGGTAGATTGTGTGTATGTGGTTGATTGCGTGTGTGTGTGTGGTAGATTGTGCTTGTGTGTGCGTGGTAGATTGTATGTGTGCGTGTCTGTGTGTGTGTGGTAGATTGTGTGTGTGTGTGTGTGTTTGGTAGATTGTGTGTGTGTGTGGTAGATTGTGTTTGTGTGTGTGTGTGTGTGGTATATTGTAAATGTGTGTGCGTGTGGTAGATTGTGTGTGTGTGTGTGTGTGTGTCTGTGGTAGATTGTGTGTGTGTGGTAGATTTTTTGTGTGTGTGTGTGTGGGAGATTGTGTGTGTGAGTGTTTGTGTGTACGTGTGTAGTTGATTTATTGTGAGTGTGTGTGTGTGGTAGACTGTGTTTGTGTGTGTGTGCGTGTGTGTTTGTTTGGTAGATTGTGTGTATGTTGTTGATTGCATGTGTCTGTGTGGTAGATTGTGTTTGTGTGTGCGTGGTAGATTTTGTGTGTGTGTGTGTCTGTGTGTGTGTGGTAGATTGTGTGTGTGTGTGTGTGTGGTAGATTGTGTGTGTGTGTGTGTGTGTGTGTGTGTGGTAGATTGTGTTTGTGTGTGTGTGTGTGGTAGACTGTGTGCATGTGTGTGTGTGTGTGTGTGTGGTAGATTGTGTGTGTGTGTGTGTGTGTGTGTGCGTGGTAGATTGTGATTGTGTGTGTGTGTGTGTGTGTCTGTCGTGGTAGATTGTGTATATGTGTGTGTGTGTGTTGTGGATTGCGTGTGTGCGTGTGTGTGTGTGGTAGACTGTGCTTATGTGTGTTTGTGTGGTATTTGAGTTTGTGTGTGTGTGTGTGTGTGGTAGATTGTGTTTGTGTTTGTGTGTAGTAGGTTGTGTGTGTGTGTGTGTGTGTGTGGTAGATTGTGTGTGTGTGTGTTAGATTGTGTGTGTCTGTGTGTGCGTTTGGTACATTGTGTCTGTGTTTGTGTGTGTGTGTGGTACGTTGTGTGTGTGTGTGTGTGTGTGTGTGTGTGTGTGTTTGTGGTAGATTGTGTGTGTGTGGTAGATTGTGTGTCTGTGTGTGTGTGTATGTGTGTGTGTGAGTATGTGGTAGATTGTGTGTGTGGTAGATTGTGTTTGTGCGTGGTAGATTGTGTTTGTGTATGAGTGTGTGTCTGTGTGTGTTGGCAGATTGTGTGTGTGTGGTAGATTGTTTGTGTATGTGTGTGGGTGTGGTAGATTATGTTTGTGTTGTTGATTGTGTGTGTTTGTGTGTGTGTGTGGTAGATTGTGTGTGTGTGTGGTAGATTGTGTTTGCGTTTGTTTGTGTGTGCTACATTGTTTGTGTGTGTGTGTGTGGTAGATTGTGTTTGTGTGTGTGTGGTAGATTGTGTTTGTTTGAGTGTGTGTATGGTAGATTGTGTGTGCGTGGTAGATTGTGTTTGTGTGTGTGTGTGTGTGAGGTAGATTCATTTTATGTGTGTGTGTGGTAGATTGTGTGTGTGTGTGTGTGGTAGATTGTGTGTGGTAGATTGGGTTTGTATGTGTGTGTGTGTGGGTGTGGTAGATTGTGTGTGTGTGGTAGATTGAGTTTGTGTGTGTGTGTGTGTGTGTGTGTGTGTGTGGTAGATTGTGTGTGTGTGTGTGTGTGTGTGTGTGTCTGTGCGTGTGGTAGATTGTGTGTGTGTGTGGTCGATTGTGTCTGTGTTTGTGTGTGTGGGGTTGTTTGTGTGTGTGTGTGTGGTAGATTGTGTGTGTGTGTGTGTGTGTGTGTGTGTGGTAGATTGTTTCTATGTGTGTGCGTGTGTGGTTGTTTGTGTGTCTGTGTGGTAGATTGTCTGTGTGTGTTAGATTGTGTGTGTGTGTGTGTCTGTGTGTCTGTGTGGTGGATTGAAAAAGTGTGTATGTGTGTATGTGTGGTAGTTTTTGTGTGTGTACGTGTGTGTGTGGTAGATTGTGTGTGTGCGTATGTGTGTGTGGTAGATTGTGTGTGTGTGTGTGTGTGTGTGGTAAATTGTGTGTGTGTGTGTGTGTGTGTATGTGGAAGATTGTGTGTATGTGGTAGATTGTGTGTGTGTGTGTGGTAGACTGTTTAAGTGTGTGTGTGGTAGATTGTGTGTGTGTGGTAGATTGTGTGTGGTTTGTGTGTGTGTGCTAGATAGTGTTTGTGTGTGTGTGGTAGATTGTGTGTGTGTGTGTGTGTGTGTGTGTGTGTGTGTGTGTGTTGTATCTTTGTGTGTGATAGATTGTTTGTGTGTGTGGGGGAGATTGTGTTTGTGTGTGTGTGTGTGTGTGTGTGTGGTAGATTGTGAGTTTGTGTGTGTATGTATATGTGTGGTTGATTGTGTTTGTGTGTGTGTGTGGTAGATTGTGTGCTTGTGTGTGTGTGTGTGGTAGATTGTCTGTCTGTAGTAGATTGTGTTTCTGTGTGTGTGTGTGGTAGATTGTAAATGTGTATGTGGTAGATTGTGTGTGTGTGTGCGTGTGTCTGTGAGTCTGTGTGGTAGAATGTGTGTGTGTGTGTGAGTTCATCGTAGAATATGTGTGAGTGTGTGTGTGTGCGTGTGGTAGATTGAGTTTGTGTGGTAGATCGTGCGCCTGTGTCTGTGTGTGTGTGTGGTAGATTGTGTTTGTGTGTGTGTGGTAGATTGTGTGTGTGTGGTAGATTGTGTGTGTGTGTGCGTGTGTGTGTGTTTGGTAGATTGTGTGTATGTGGTTGATTGCGTGTGTGTGTGTGGTAGATTGTGCTTGTGTGTGCGTGGTAGATTGTATGTGTGCGTGTCTGTGTGTGTGTGGTAGATTGTGTGTGTGTGTGTGTGTGTTTGGTAGATTGTGTGTGTGTGTGGTAGATTGTGTTTGTGTGTGTGTGTGTGTGGTATATTGTAAATGTGTCTGTGTGTGGTAGATTGTGTGTGTGTGTGTGTGTCTGTGGTAGATTGTGTGTGTGTGGTAGATTTTTTGTGTGTGTGTGTGTGGGAGATTGTGTGTGTGAGTGTTTGTGTGTACGTGTGTAGTTGATTTATTGTGAGTGTGTGTGTGTGGTAGACTGTGTTTGTGTGTGTGTGCGTGTGTGTTTGTTTGGTAGATTGTGTGTATGTTGTTGATTGCATGTGTCTGTGTGGTAGATTGTGTTTGTGTGTGCGTGGTAGATTTTGTGTGTGTGCGTGTCTGTGTGTGTGTGGTAGATTGTTTGTGTGTGTGTGTGTGTGTGGTAGATTGTGTGTGTGTGTGTGTGTGTGTGTGTGTGGTAGATTGTGTTTGTGTGTGTGTGTGTGGTAGACTGTGTGCATGTGTGTGTGTGTGTGTGTGTGTGTGTGGTAGATTGTGTGTGTGTGTGTGTGTGTGCGTGGTAGATTGTGATTGTGTGTGTGTGTGTGTGTCTGTCGTGGTAGATTGTGTTTATGTGTGTGTGTGTGTTGTGGATTGCGTGTGTGCGTGTGTGTGTGTGGTAGACTGTGCTTATGTGTGTTTGTGTGGTATTTGAGTTTGTGTGTGTGTGTGTGTGTGGTAGATTGTGTTTGTGTTTGTGTGTAGTAGGTTGTGTGTGTGTGTGTGTGTGTGTGTGGTAGATTGTGTGTGTGTGTTAGATTGTGTGTGTCTGTGTGTGCGTTTGGTACATTGTGTCTGTGTTTGTGTGTGTGTGTGGTACGTTGTGTGTGTGTGTGTGTGTGTGTGTGTGTGTGTGTGTGTGTTTGTGTGTGTGTTTGTGGTAGATTGTGTGTGTGTGGTAGATTGTGTGTATGTGTGTGTGTGTGTGTGTGTGTGTGTGTGAGTATGTGGTAGATTGTGTGTGTGGTAGATTGTGTTTGTGCGTGGTAGATTGTGTTTGTGTATGAGAGTGTGTCTGTGTGTGTTGGCAGATTGTGTGTGTGTGGTAGATTGTTTGTGTATGTGTGTGGGTGTGGTAGATTATGTTTGTGTTGTTGATTGTGTGTGTTTGTGTGTGTGTGTGTGGTAGATTGTGTGTGTGTGGTAGATTGTGTTTGCGTTTGTTTGTGTGTGCTACATTGTTTGTGTGTGTGTGTGTGGTAGATTGTGTTTGTGTGTGTGTGGTAGATTGTGTTTGTTTGAGTGTGTGTATGGTAGATTGTGTGTGCGTGGTAGATTGTGTTTGTGTGTGTGTGTGTGTGAGGTAGATTCATTTTATGTGTGTGTGTGGTAGATTGTGTGTGTGTGTGTGTGGTAGATTGTGTGTGGTAGATTGGGTTTGTATGTGTGTGTGTGGGTGTGGTAGATTGTGTGTGTGTGTGGTAGATTGTGTGTGTGTGTGTGTGTGTGTGGAAGATTGAGTGTGTGTGTGTGTGGTAGATTGTGTGTGTGTGGTAGATTGGGTTTGTATGTGTGTGTGTGGGTGTGGTAGATTGTGTGTGTGTGGTAGATTGAGTTTGTGTGTGTGTGTGTGTGTGTGTGTGTGTGTGTGTGTGTGTGTGTGTGGTAGATTGTGTGTGTGTGTGTGTGTGTCTGTGCGTGTGGTAGATTGTGTGTGTGTGGTCGATTGTGTCTGTGTTTGTGTATGTGGGGTTGTTTGTGTGTGTGTGCGTGGTAGATTGTGTGTGTGTGTGTGTGTGTGTGTGTGTGGTAGATTGTTTCTATGTGTGTGCATGTGTGGCTGTTTGTGGGTCTGTGTGGTAGATTGTCTGTGTGTGTTAGATTGTGTGTGTGTGTGTGTGTCTGTGTGTCTGTGTGGTGGATTGTAAAAGTGTGTATGTGTGTATGTGTGGTAGTTTTTGTGTGTGTACGTGTGTGTGTGGTAGATTGTGTGTGTGCGTATGTGTGTGTGGTAGATTGTGTGTGTGTGTGTGTGTGTGTGTGGTAAATTGTGTGTGTGTGTGTGTGTGTATGTGGAAGATTGTGTGTATGTGGTAGATTGTGTGTGTGTGTGTGTGGTAGACTGTGTTTAAGTGTGTGTGTGGTAGATTGTGTGTGTGTGGTAGATTGTGTGTGGTTTGTGTGTGTGTGCTAGATAGTGTTTGTGTGTGTGTGGTAGATTGTGTGTGTGTGTGTGTGTGTGTGTGTGTGTGTGTGTGTGTTGTATCTTTGTGTGTGATAGATTGCTTGTGTGTGTGTGGGAGATTGTGTTTGTGTGTCTGTGTGTGGTAGATTGTGAGTGTGTGTGTGGTAGATTGTGTGTGTGTGTGTGTGTGTGGTAGATTGTGTTTTTGTATGTGTGTGTGTGGTAGATGGTGTGTGTGTGCGTGTGTGTGTGGTAGATTGTGTATGTGTATGTGTGTGTGTGGTAGATTGTGTTTGTGTGTGTGTGGTAAATTGTGTGCGTGTGTTTGTGTGTGTGTGTGTGTGTGGAAGATTGTGTTTGTGTGTGTGTGGTAGTTTGTGTGTGTGTGGTAGATTGTGTGTGTGTGTGGTAGATTGTCTGTGTGTGGTAGAATGTGTGTGTGTGTGTGCGTTTATCATAGATTATGTGTGAGTGTGTGTGTGTGTGTGTGTGGTAGATTGAGTTTGTGTGGTAGATTGTGTGCCTGTGTCTGTGTGTGTGTGTGGTAGATTGTGTTTGTGTGTGTGTGGTAGATTGAGTGTGTGTGGTAGATTGTGTGTGTGTGTGCGTGTGTGTGTGTTTGGTAGATTGTGTTTATGTGGTTGATTGCGTGTGTGTGTGTGAGGTAGATTGTGTCTGTGTATGTGTGTGTGTGGTAGATTGTGTGTGTGTGTGTGTGTGTGTGTGTGTGTGTGTGGTAGATTGTGTTTATGTCAGTATGTGTGTGGTAGATTGTGTGTGTGTGTGTGTGTGTGTGGTAGATTGTGTGTATGTGTGTGAGTGTATCGTAGATATTGTTTGAGTGTGTGTTTGTGTGTGTGGTAGATTGTGTGTGTCTGTGTGTGGTAGATTGTGTGTGTGTGTGTGTGTGTGTGTGTGGGGTAGATTGTGTGTGTGTGTGTGTGTGTGGGTGGGTGGGGTGGATGGTGTTTATGTGTGTGTGTCTGGTAGATTGTGTGTGTGTGTGCGTTTAGTAGATTGTGTTTATGTGTGGGTGTGGTAGATTGAGTTTGTGTGTGTGTGTGTGTGTGTGTGTGTGTGGTAGATTGTGTGTGTGCGTGTGTGTGTGTGTGTGTCTGTGCGTGTGGTAGATTGTGTGTGTGTGTGGTCGATTGTGTGTGAGTGTGTGTGTGTGTGGTAGATTGTGTGTGTGTGTTAGATTGTGTGTGTCTGTGTGTGTGTTTGGTACATTGTGTCTGTGTTTGTGTGTGTGTGTGGTACGTTGTGTGTGTGTGTGTGTGTGTGTGTGTGTTTGTGGTAGATTGTGTGTGTGTGGTAGATTGTGTGTATGTGTGTGTGTGTGTGTGTGTGTGTGTGTGAGTATGTGGTAGATTGTGTGTGTGGTAGATTGTGTTTGTGCGTGGTAGATTGTGTTTGTGTATGAGAGTGTGTCTGTGTGTGTTGGCAGATTGTGTGTGTGTGGTAGATTGTTTGTGTATGTGTGTGGGTGTGGTAGATTATGTTTGTGTTGTTGATTGTGTGTGTTTGTGTGTGTGTGTGTGGTAGATTGTGTGTGTGTGGTAGATTGTGTTTGCGTTTGTTTGTGTGTGCTACATTGTTTGTGTGTGTGTGTGTGGTAGATTGTGTTTGTGTGTGTGTGGTAGATTGTGTTTGTTTGAGTGTGTGTATGGTAGATTGTGTGTGCGTGGTAGATTGTGTTTGTGTGTGTGTGTGTGTGAGGTAGATTCATTTTATGTGTGTGTGTGGTAGATTGTGTGTGTGTGTGTGTGGTAGATTGTGTGTGGTAGATTGGGTTTGTATGTGTGTGTGTGGGTGTGGTAGATTGTGTGTGTGTGTGGTAGATTGTGTGTGTGTGTGTGTGTGTGTGGAAGATTGAGTGTGTGTGTGTGTGGTAGATTGTGTGTGTGTGGTAGATTGGGTTTGTATGTGTGTGTGTGGGTGTGGTAGATTGTGTGTGTGTGGTAGATTGAGTTTGTGTGTGTGTGTGTGTGTGTGTGTGTGTGTGTGTGTGTGTGTGTGGTAGATTGTGTGTGTGTGTGTGTGTGTGTCTGTGCGTGTGGTAGATTGTGTGTGTGTGGTCGATTGTGTCTGTGTTTGTGTATGTGGGGTTGTTTGTGTGTGTGTGCGTGGTAGATTGTGTGTGTGTGTGTGTGTGTGTGTGTGTGGTAGATTGTTTCTATGTGTGTGCATGTGTGGCTGTTTGTGGGTCTGTGTGGTAGATTGTCTGTGTGTGTTAGATTGTGTGTGTGTGTGTGTGTCTGTGTGTCTGTGTGGTGGATTGTAAAAGTGTGTATGTGTGTATGTGTGGTAGTTTTTGTGTGTGTACGTGTGTGTGTGGTAGATTGTGTGTGTGCGTATGTGTGTGTGGTAGATTGTGTGTGTGTGTGTGTGTGTGTGTGGTAAATTGTGTGTGTGTGTGTGTGTGTATGTGGAAGATTGTGTGTATGTGGTAGATTGTGTGTGTGTGTGTGTGGTAGACTGTGTTTAAGTGTGTGTGTGGTAGATTGTGTGTGTGTGGTAGATTGTGTGTGGTTTGTGTGTGTGTGCTAGATAGTGTTTGTGTGTGTGTGGTAGATTGTGTGTGTGTGTGTGTGTGTGTGTGTGTGTGTGTGTGTGTGTGTGTTGTATCTTTGTGTGTGATAGATTGCTTGTGTGTGTGTGGGAGATTGTGTTTGTGTGTCTGTGTGTGGTAGATTGTGAGTGTGTGTGTGGTAGATTGTGTGTGTGTGTGTGTGTGTGGTAGATTGTGTTTTTGTATGTGTGTGTGTGGTAGATGGTGTGTGTGTGCGTGTGTGTGTGGTAGATTGTGTATGTGTATGTGTGTGTGTGGTAGATTGTGTTTGTGTGTGTGTGGTAAATTGTGTGCGTGTGTTTGTGTGTGTGTGTGTGTGTGGAAGATTGTGTTTGTGTGTGTGTGGTAGTTTGTGTGTGTGTGGTAGATTGTGTGTGTGTGTGGTAGATTGTCTGTGTGTGGTAGAATGTGTGTGTGTGTGTGCGTTTATCATAGATTATGTGTGAGTGTGTGTGTGTGTGTGTGTGGTAGATTGAGTTTGTGTGGTAGATTGTGTGCCTGTGTCTGTGTGTGTGTGTGGTAGATTGTGTTTGTGTGTGTGTGGTAGATTGAGTGTGTGTGGTAGATTGTGTGTGTGTGTGCGTGTGTGTGTGTTTGGTAGATTGTGTTTATGTGGTTGATTGCGTGTGTGTGTGTGAGGTAGATTGTGTCTGTGTATGTGTGTGTGTGGTAGATTGTGTGTGTGTGTGTGTGTGTGTGTGTGTGTGTGTGGTAGATTGTGTTTATGTCAGTATGTGTGTGGTAGATTGTGTGTGTGTGTGTGTGTGTGTGGTAGATTGTGTGTATGTGTGTGAGTGTATCGTAGATATTGTTTGAGTGTGTGTTTGTGTGTGTGGTAGATTGTGTGTGTCTGTGTGTGGTAGATTGTGTGTGTGTGTGTGTGTGTGTGTGTGGGGTAGATTGTGTGTGTGTGTGTGTGTGTGGGTGGGTGGGGTGGATGGTGTTTATGTGTGTGTGTCTGGTAGATTGTGTGTGTGTGTGCGTTTAGTAGATTGTGTTTATGTGTGGGTGTGGTAGATTGAGTTTGTGTGTGTGTGTGTGTGTGTGTGTGTGTGGTAGATTGTGTGTGTGCGTGTGTGTGTGTGTGTGTCTGTGCGTGTGGTAGATTGTGTGTGTGTGTGGTCGATTGTGTGTGAGTGTGTGTGTGTGTGGTAGATTGTGTGTGTGTGTTAGATTGTGTGTGTCTGTGTGTGTGTTTGGTACATTGTGTCTGTGTTTGTGTGTGTGTGTGGTACGTTGTGTGTGTGTGTGTGTGTGTGTGTGTGTTTGTGGTAGATTGTGTGTGTGTGGTAGATTGTGTGTGTGTGTGTGTGTGTGTGTGTGTGTGTGTGTGTATGTGGTAGATTGTGTGTGTGTGGTAGATTGTGTTTGTGCGTGGTAGATTGTGTTTGTGTATGAGTGTGTGTCTGTGTGTGTTGGCAGATTGTGTGTGTGTGGTAGATTGTTTGTGTAAGTGTGTGGGTGTGGTAGATTATGTTTGTGTTGTTGATTGTGTGTGTTTGTGTGTGTGTGTGTGTGTGGTAGATTGTGTGTGTGTGTGGTAGATTGTGTTTGTGTTTGTTTGTGTGTGCTACATTGTTTGTGTGTGTGTGTGCGGTAGATTGTGTTTGTGTGTGTGTGTGGTAGATTGTGTTTGTTTGAGTGTGTGTGTGGTAGATTGTGTGTGCGTGGTAGATTGTGTTTGTGTGTGTGTGTGTGTGTGGTAGATTCATTTTATGTGTGTGTGTGGTAGATTGTGTGTGTGTGTGTGTGGTAGATTGTGTGTGGTAGATTGGGTTTGTATGTGTGTGTGTGGGTGTGGTAGATTGTGTGTGTGTGGTAGATTGAGTTTCTGTGTGTGTGTGGTAGATTGTGTGTGTGTGTGTGTGTGTGTCGAATATTGAGTGTGTGTGTGTGTGGTAGATTGTGTGTGTGTGGTAGATTGGGTTTGTATGTGCGTGTGTGGGTGTGGTAGATTGTGTGCGTGTGGTAGATTGAGTTTGTGTGTGTGTGTGTGTGTGTGTGTGTGTGTGTGTGTGTGTGTGTGTGTGTGTGTGGTAGATTGTGTGTGTGTGTGTGTGTGTCTGTGCGTGTGGTAGATTGTGTGTGTGTGGTCGATTGTGTCTGTGTGTGTGTGTGGGGTTGTTTGTGTGTGTGTGTGGTAGATTGTGTGTGTGTGTGTGCGTGTGTGGTTGTTTGTGGGTCTGTGTGGTAGATTGTCTGTGTGTGTTAGATTGTCTGTGTGTGTGTGTCTGTGTGTCTGTATGGTGGATTGTAAAAGTGTGTATGTGTGTATGTGTGGTAGTTTTTGTGTGTGTACGTGTGTGTGTGGTAGATTGTGTGTGTGCGTATGTGTGTGTGGTAGAGAGTGTGTGTGTGTGTGTGTGTGTGTGTGTGGTAAATTGTGTGTGTGTGTGTGTGTATGTGGAAGATTGTGTGTATGTGGTAGATTGTGTGTGTGTGTGTGGTAGACTGTGTTTAAGTGTGAGTGTGTGGTAGATTGTGTGTGTGTGGTAGATTGTGTGTGGTTTGTGTGTGTGTGCTAGATAGTGTTTGTGTGTGTGTGGTAGATTGTGTGTGTGTGTGTGTGTGTGTGTGTGTTGTATCTTTGTGTGTGATAGATTGTTTGTGTGTGTGTGGGAGATTGTGTTTGTGTGTCTGTGTGTGGTAGATTGTGAGTGTGTGTGTGGTAGATTGTGTGTGTGTGTGTGGTAGATTGTGTTTTTGTATGTGTGTGTGTGGTAGATGGTGTGTGTGTGCATGTGTGTGTGGTAGATTGTGTATGTGTATGTGTGTGTGTGGTAGATTGTGTTTGTGTGTGTGTGGTAAATTGTGTGTGGTAGTTTGTGTGTGTGTGGTAGATTGTGTGTGTGTGTGGTAGATTGTCTGTGTGTGGTAGAATGTGTTTATGTGTGTTTGTGTGGTAGATTGTAAATGTGTATGTGGTAGATTGTGTGTGTGTGTGTGTGTGGTGTGTCTGTGTGTCTGTGTGGTAGTATGTGTGTGTGTGTGTGAGTTTATCGTAGATTATGTGTGAGTGTGTGTGTGTGCGTGTGGTAGATTGAGTTTGTGTGGTAGATTGTGTGCCTGTGTCTGTGTGTGTGTGTGGTAGATTGTGTTTGTGTGTGTGTGGTAGATTGAGTGCGTGTGGTAGATTGTGTGTGTTGTGCGTGTGTATGTGTTTGGTAGATTGTGTGTATGTGGTTGATTGCGTGCGTGTGTGTGTGGTGGATTGTGCTTGTGTGTGCGTGGTAGATTGTATGTGTGTGTGTCTGTGTGTGTGTGGTAGATTGTGTGTGTGTGTGGTAGATTGTGTATGTGTGTGTGTGTGTGTGTGTGTGTGTGTGGTAGATTGTGTTTGTGTGTCTGTGTGGTAGATTGTGTTTGTGTGTGTGTGTGTGTGTGTGTGTGTGTGTGTGTGTGTGTGTGGTAGATTGTGTGTGGTAGATTGGGTTTGTATGTGTGTGTGTGGGTGTGGTAGATTGTGTGTGTGTGGTAGATTCATTTTATGTGTGTGTGTGGTAGATTGTGTGTGGTAGATTGGGTTTGTATGTGTGTGTGTTGGTGTGGTAGATTGTGCGTGTGTGTGTGGTAGATTGTGTGTGTGTGTGTGTGTGTGTGGTAGATTGTGTGCGTATGTTAAATTGTGATTGTGTGTGTGTGTCTGTGTGTGTGGTAGATTGTGTGTGTGTGGTTGATTGTGTTTGTGTATGTGTGTGTGTGTGTGTGTGTGTGTGTGTGTGTGTGTGTGTGTGTGTGTGTGTGTGTGTGTGTGTGTGTGTGTGTGTGTGTGTGTGGTAGATTGTGTGTGTGTGTGTGTGGTAGATTGTGTGTGTGTAGTCGATTGTGTGTGTGTGTGTGGTTGTGTGTGTGTGTGTGTGTGGTAGATTGTGTATTTGTGTGTGTGTGGCTGATTTTGCGAGTGTGTGTGTGTGTGTGTGTGGTAGATTGTTTGTGTGTGTGTGTGTGTGTGGTAGATTGTGTATGTGTTTGTGTGTGTGTGTGCTAGATTGTGAGTGTGTGTGTGTGTGGTAGACTGTGTATGTGCGGTAGATTGTGTTTGTGTGTGTGGTTGATTGTGTGTGTGTGTGTGCGTGGTAGATTGTGTTTTTGTATGTGTGTGTGTAGTAGATTGTGTGTGTGTGTGGTAGATTGTGTATGTGTATGTGTATGTATATGTGTGGTTGATTGTGTTTGTGTGTGTGTGTGGTAGATTGTGTGCTTGTGTGTGTGTGTGTGGTAGATTGTCTGTCTGTAGTAGATTGTGTTTCTGTGTGTGTGTGTGGTAGATTGTAAATGTGTATGTGGTAGATTGTGTGTGTGTGTGCGTGTGTCTGTGAGTCTGTGTGGTAGAATGTGTGTGTGTGTGTGAGTTCATCGTAGAATATGTGTGAGTGTGTGTGTGTGCGTGTGGTAGATTGAGTTTGTGTGGTAGATCGTGCGCCTGTGTCTGTGTGTGTGTGTGGTAGATTGTGTTTGTGTGTGTGTGGTAGATTGTGTCTGTGTGGTAGATTGTGTGTGTGTGTGCGTGTGTGTGTGTTTGGTAGATTGTGTGTATGTGGTTGATTGCGTGTGTGTGTGTGGTAGATTGTGCTTGTGTGTGCGTGGTAGATTGTATGTGTGCGTGTCTGTGTGTGTGTGGTAGATTGTGTGTGTGTGTGTGTGTTTGGTAGATTGTGTGTGTGTGTGGTAGATTGTGTTTGTGTGTGTGTGTGTGTGGTATATTGTAAATGTGTGTGTGTGTGGTAGATTGTGTGTGTGTGTGTGTGTGTCTGTGGTAGATTGTGTGTGTGTGGTAGATTTTTTGTGTGTGTGTGTGTGGGAGATTGTGTGTGTGAGTGTTTGTGTGTACGTGTGTAGTTGATTTATTGTGAGTGTGTGTGTGTGGTAGACTGTGTTTGTGTGTGTGTGCGTGTGTGTTTGTTTGGTAGATTGTGTGTATGTTGTTGATTGCATGTGTCTGTGTGGTAGATTGTGTTTGTGTGTGCGTGGTAGATTTTGTGTGTGTGTGTGTCTGTGTGTGTGTGGTAGATTGTGTGTGTGTGTGTGTGTGGTAGATTGTGTGTGTGTGTGTGTGTGTGTGTGTGTGTGTGTGTGTGTGTGTGGTAGATTGTGTTTGTGTGTGTGTGTGTGGTAGACTGTGTGCATGTGTGTGTGTGTGTGTGTGGTAGATTGTGTGTGTGTGTGTGTGTGTGTGTGCGTGGTAGATTGTGATTGTGTGTGTGTGTGTGTGTGTGTCTGTCGTGGTAGATTGTGTTTATGTGTGTGTGTGTGTTGTGGATTGCGTGTGTGCGTGTGTGTGTGTGGTAGACTGTGCTTATGTGTGTTTGTGTGGTATTTGAGTTTGTGTGTGTGTGTGTGTGTGGTAGATTGTGTTTGTGTTTTTGTGTAGTAGGTTGTGTGTGTGTGTGTGTGTGTGTGGTAGATTGTGTGTGTGTGTTAGATTGTGTGTGTCAGTGTGTGCGTTTGGTACATTGTGTCTGTGTTTGTGTGTGTGTGTGGTACGTTGTGTGTGTGTGTGTGTGTGTGTGTGTGTGTGTGTGTTTGTGGTAGATTGTGTGTGTGTGGTAGATTGTGTGTCTGTGTGTGTGTGTGTGTGTGTGAGTATGTGGTAGATTGTGTGTGTGGTAGATTGTGTTTGTGCGTGGTAGATTGTGTTTGTGTATGAGTGTGTGTCTGTGTGTGTTGGCAGATTGTGTGTGTGTGGTAGATTGTTTGTGTATGTGTGTGGGTGTGGTAGATTATGTTTGTGTTGTTGATTGTGTGTGTTTGTGTGTGTGTGTGTGGTAGATTGTGTGTGTGTGGTAGATTGTGTTTGCGTTTGTTTGTGTGTGCTACATTGTTTGTGTGTGTGTGTGGTAGATTGTGTTTGTGTGTGTGTGGTAGATTGTGTTTGTTTGAGTGTGTGTATGGTAGATTGTGTGTGCGTGGTAGATTGTGTTTGTGTGTGTGTGTGTGTGAGGTAGATTCATTTTATGTGTGTGTGTGGTAGATTGGGTTTGTATTTGTGTGTGTGGGTGTGGTAGATTGTGTGTGTGTGGTAGATTGTGTGTGTGTGTGTGTGTGTGTGTGTGTGTGGAAGATTGAGTGTGTGTGTGTGTGGTAGATTGTTGTGTGTGTGGTAGATTGGGTTTGTATGTGTGTGTGTGGGTGTGGTAGATTGTGTGTGTGTGGTAGATTGAGTTTGTGTGTGTGTGTGTGTGTGTGTGTGTGTGTGTGTGTGTGGTAGATTGTGTGTGTGTGTGTGTGTGTGTGTCTGTGCGTGTGGTAGATTGTGTGTGTGTGGTCGATTGTGTCTGTGTTTGTGTGTGTGGGGTTGTTTGTGTGTGTGTGTGTGGTAGATTGTGTGTGTGTGTGTGTGTGTGTGTGTGTGTGTGTGGTAGATTGTTTCTATGTGTGTGCGTGTGTGGTTGTTTGTGTGTCTGTGTGGTAGATTGTCTGTGTGTGTTAGATTGTGTGTGTGTGTGTGTGTGTCTGTGTGTCTGTGTGGTGGATTGTAAAAGTGTGTATGTGTGTATGTGTGGTAGTTTTTGTGTGTGTACGTGTGTGTGTGGTAGATTGTGTGTGTGCGTATGTGTGTGTGGTAGATTGTGTGTGTGTGTGTGTGTGTGTGTGGTAAATTGTGTGTGTGTGTGTGTGTGTGTGTATGTGGAAGATTGTGTGTATGTGGTAGATTGTGTGTGTGTGTGTGGTAGACTGTGTTTAAGTGTGTGTGTGGTAGATTGTGTGTGTGTGGTAGATTGTGTGTGGTTTGTGTGTGTGTGCTAGATAGTGTTTGTGTGTGTGTGGTAGATTGTGTGTGTGTGTGTGTGTGTGTGTGTGTGTGTGTGTTGTATCTTTGTGTGTGATAGATTGTTTGTGTGTGTGTGGGAGATTGTGTTTGTGTGTCTGTGTGTGGTAGATTGTGAGTGTGTGTGTGGTAGATTGTGTGTGTGTGTGTGTGTGTGTGTGGTAGATTGTGTATGTGTATGTGTATGTATATGTGTGGTTGATTGTGTTTGTGTGTGTGTGTGGTAGATTGTGTGCTTGTGTGTGTGTGTGTGGTAGATTGTCTGTCTGTAGTAGATTGTGTTTCTGTGTGTGTGTGTGGTAGATTGTAAATGTGTATGTGGTAGATTGTGTGTGTGTGTGCGTGTGTGTGTGTGTGTGTGTGGAAGATTGAGTGTGTGTGTGTGTGGTAGATTGTTGTGTGTGTGGTAGATTGGGTTTGTATGTGTGTGTGTGGGTGTGGTAGATTGTGTGTGTGTGGTAGATTGAGTTTGTGTGTGTGTGTGTGTGTGTGTGTGTGTGTGGTAGATTGTGTGTGTGTGTGTGTGTGTGTGTCTGTGCGTGTGGTAGATTGTGTGTGTGTGGTCGATTGTGTCTGTGTTTGTGTGTGTGGGGTTGTTTGTGTGTGTGTGTGTGGTAGATTGTGTGTGTGTGTGTGTGTGTGTGTGTGTGTGTGTGTGTGGTAGATTGTTTCTATGTGTGTGCGTGTGTGGTTGTTTGTGTGTCTGTGTGGTAGATTGTCTGTGTGTGTTAGATTGTGTGTGTGTGTGTGTGTGTCTGTGTGTCTGTGTGGTGGATTGTAAAAGTGTGTATGTGTGTATGTGTGGTAGTTTTTGTGTGTGTACGTGTGTGTGTGGTAGATTGTGTGTGTGCGTATGTGTGTGTGGTAGATTGTGTGTGTGTGTGTGTGTGTGTGTGGTAAATTGTGTGTGTGTGTGTGTGTGTGTGTATGTGGAAGATTGTGTGTATGTGGTAGATTGTGTGTGTGTGTGTGGTAGACTGTGTTTAAGTGTGTGTGTGGTAGATTGTGTGTGTGTGGTAGATTGTGTGTGGTTTGTGTGTGTGTGCTAGATAGTGTTTGTGTGTGTGTGGTAGATTGTGTGTGTGTGTGTGTGTGTGTGTGTGTGTGTGTGTTGTATCTTTGTGTGTGATAGATTGTTTGTGTGTGTGTGGGAGATTGTGTTTGTGTGTCTGTGTGTGGTAGATTGTGAGTGTGTGTGTGGTAGATTGTGTGTGTGTGTGTGTGTGTGTGTGGTAGATTGTGTATGTGTATGTGTATGTATATGTGTGGTTGATTGTGTTTGTGTGTGTGTGTGGTAGATTGTGTGCTTGTGTGTGTGTGTGTGGTAGATTGTCTGTCTGTAGTAGATTGTGTTTCTGTGTGTGTGTGTGGTAGATTGTAAATGTGTATGTGGTAGATTGTGTGTGTGTGTGCGTGTGTCTGTGAGTCTGTGTGGTAGAATGTGTGTGTGTGTGTGAGTTCATCGTAGAATATGTGTGAGTGTGTGTGTGTGCGTGTGGTAGATTGAGTTTGTGTGGTAGATCGTGCGCCTGTGTCTGTGTGTGTGTGTGGTAGATTGTGTTTGTGTGTGTGTGGTAGATTGTGTCTGTGTGGTAGATTGTGTGTGTGTGTGCGTGTGTGTGTGTTTGGTAGATTGTGTGTATGTGGTTGATTGCGTGCGTGTGTGTGGTAGATTGTGCTTGTGTGTGCGTGGTAGATTGTATGTGTGCGTGTCTGTGTGTGTGTGGTAGATTGTGTGTGTGTGTGTGTGTTTGTTAGATTGTGTGTGTGTGTGGTAGATTGTGTTTGTGTGTGTGTGTGTGTGTGGTATATTGTAAATGTGTGTGTGTGTGGTAGATTGTGTGTGTGTGTGTGTGTGTGTCTGTGGTAGATTGTGTGTGTGTGGTAGATTTTTTGTGTGTGTGTGTGTGGGAGATTGTGTGTGTGAGTGTTTGTGTGTACGTGTGTAGTTGATTTATTGTGAGTGTGTGTGTGTGGTAGACTGTGTTTGTGTGTGTGTGCGTGTGTGTTTGTTTGGTAGATTGTGTGTATGTTGTTGATTGCATGTGTCTGTGTGGTAGATTGTGTTTGTGTGTGCGTGGTAGATTTTGTGTGTGTGCGTGTCTGTGTGTGTGTGGTAGATTGTGTGTGTGTGTGTGTGTGGTAGATTGTGTGTGTGTGTGTGTGTGTGTGTGTGGTAGATTGTGTTTGTGTGTGTGTGTGTGTGTGTGGTAGACTGTGTGCATGTGTGTGTGTGTGTGTGTGTGTGGTAGATTGTGTGTGTGTGTGTGTGTGTGTGCGTGGTAGATTGTGATTGTGTGTCTGTGTGTGTGTGTGTGTCTGTCGTGGTAGATTGTGTTTATGTGTGTGTGTGTGTTGTGGATTGCGTGTGTGAGTGTGTGTGTGTGGTAGACTGTGTTTGTGTGTGTGTGCGTGTGTGTTTGTTTGGTAGATTGTGTGTATGTTGTTGATTGCATGTGTCTGTGTGGTAGATTGTGTTTGTGTGTGCGTGGTAGATTTTGTGTGTGTGTGTGTCTGTGTGTGTGTGGTAGATTGTGTGTGTGTGTGTGTGTGGTAGATTGTGTGTGTGTGTGTGTGTGTGTGTGTGTGTGTGTGTGTGGTAGATTGTGTTTGTGTGTGTGTGTGTGTGGTAGACTGTGTGCATGTGTGTGTGTGTGTGTGTGGTAGATTGTGTGTGTGTCTGTGTGTGTGTGTGTGCGTGGTAGATTGTGATTGTGTGTGTGTGTGTGTGTGTGTCTGTCGTGGTAGATTGTGTTTATGTGTGTGTGTGTGTTGTGGATTGCGTGTGTGCGTGTGTGTGTGTGGTAGACTGTGCTTATGTGTGTTTGTGTGGTATTTGAGTTTGTGTGTGTGTGTGTGTGTGGTAGATTGTGTTTGTGTTTGTGTGTAGTAGGTTGTGTGTGTGTGTGTGTGTGTGCGTGGTAGATTGTGTGTGTGTGTTAGATTGTGTGTGTCTGTGTGTGCGTTTGGTACATTGTGTCTGTGTTTGTGTGTGTGTGTGGTACGTTGTGTGTGTGTGTGTGTGTGTGTGTGTGTTTGTGGTAGATTGTGTGTGTGTGGTAGATTGTGTGTCTGTGTGTGTGTGTGTGTGTGTGAGTATGTGGTAGATTGTGTGTGTGGTAGATTGTGTTTGTGCGTGGTAGATTGTGTTTGTGTATGAGAGTGTGTCTGTGTGTGTTGGCAGATTGTGTGTGTGTGGTAGATTGTTTGTGTATGTGTGTGGGTGTGGTAGATTATGTTTGTGTTGTTGATTGTGTGTGTTTGTGTGTGTGTGTGTGGTAGATTGTGTGTGTGTGTGGTAGATTGTGTTTGCGTTTGTTTGTGTGTGCTACATTGTTTGTGTGTGTGTGTGTGGTAGATTGTGTTTGTGTGTGTGTGGTAGATTGTGTTTGTTTGAGTGTGTGTATGGTAGATTGTGTGTGCGTGGTAGATTGTGTTTGTGTGTGTGTGTGAGGTAGATTCATTTTATGTGTGTGTGTGGTAGATTGTGTGTGTGTGCGTGTGGTAGATTGTGTGTGGTAGATTGGGTTTGTATGTGTGTGTGTGGGTGTGGTAGATTGTGTGTGTGTGGTAGATTGTGTGTGTGTGTGTGTGTGTGTGTGTGTGGAAGATTGAGTGTGTGTGTGTGTGGTAGATTGTGTGTGTGTGGTAGATTGGGTTTGTATGTGTGTGTGTGGCTGTGGTAGATTGTGTGTGTGTGGTAGATTGAGTTTGTGTGTGTGTGTGTGTGTGTGTGTGTGTGTGTGTGGTAGATTGTGTGTGTGTGTGTGTGTGTGTGTCTGTGCGTGTGGTAGATTGTGTGTGTGTGGTCGATTGTGTCTGTGTTTGTGTGTGTGGGGTTGTTTGTGTGTGCGTGTGTGGTAGATTGTGTGTGTGTGTGTGTGTGTGTGTGTGTGTGTGTGTGTGTGTGTGTGTGTGTGTGTGTGTGTGTGGTAGATTGTTTCTATGTGTGTGCGTGTGTGGTTGTTTGTGGGTCTGTGTGGTAGATTGTCTGTGTGTGTTAGATTGTGTGTGTGTGTGTGTGTCTGTGTGTCTGTGTGGTGGATTGTAAAAGTGTGTATGTGTGTATGTGTGGTAGTTTTTGTGTGTGTACGTGTGTGTGTGGTAGATTGTGTGTGTGCGTATGTGTGTGTGGTAGATTGTGTGTGTGTGTGTGTGTGTATGTGGAAGATTGTGTGTATGTGGTAGATTGTGTGTGTGTGTGTGTGGTAGACTGTGTTTAAGTGTGTGTGTGGTAGATTGTGTGTGTGTGGTAGATTGTGTGTGGTTTGTGTGTGTGTGCTAGATAGTGTTTGTGTGTGTGTGGTAGATTGTGTGTGTGTGTGTGTGTGTGTGTGTGTGTGTTGTATCTTTGTGTGTGATAGATTGTTTGTGTGTGTGTGGGAGATTGTGTTTGTGTGTCTGTGTGTGGTAGATTGTGAGTGTGTGTGTGGTAGATTGTGTGTGTGTGTGTGTGTGTGGTAGATTGTGTTTTTGTATGTGTGTGTGTGGTAGATGGTGTGTGTGTGCGTGTGTGTGTGGTAGATTGTGTATGTGTATGTGTGTGTGTGGTAGATTGTGTTTGTGTGTGTGTGGTAAATTGTGTGCGTGTGTTTGTGTGTGTGTGTGTGGAAGATTGTGTTTGTGTGTGTGTGGTAGTTTGTGTGTGTGTGGTAGATTGTGTGTGTGTGTGGTAGATTGTCTGTGTGTGGTAGAATGTGTGTGTGTGTGTGCGTTTATCGTAGATTATGTGTGAGTGTGTGTGTGTGCGTGTGGTAGATTGAGTTTGTGTGGTAGATTGTGTGCCTGTGTCTGTGTGTGTGTGTGGTAGATTGTGTTTGTGTGTGTGTGGTAGATTGAGTGTGTGTGGTAGATTGTGTGTGTGTGTGCGTGTGTGTGTGTTTGGTAGATTGTGTTTATGTGGTTGATTGCGTGTGTGTGTGTGAGGTAGATTGTGTCTGTGTATGTGTGTGTGTGGTAGATTGTGTGTGTGTGTGTGTGTGTGTGTGTGTGTGTGGTAGATTGTGTTTATGTCAGTATGTGTGTGGTAGATTGTGTGTGTGTGTGTGTGTGTGTGGTAGATTGTGTGTATGTGTGTGAGTGTATCGTAGATATTGTTTGAGTGTGTGTTTGTGTGTGTGGTAGATTGTGTGTGTCTGTGTGTGGTAGATTGTGTGTGTGTGTGTGTGTGTGTGTGTGTGGGGTAGATTGTGTGTGTGTGTGTGTGTGGGTGGGTGGGGTGGATGGTGTTTATGTGTGTGTGTCTGGTAGATTGTGTGTGTGTGTGCGTGTAGTAGATTGTGTTTATGTGTGGGTGTGGTAGATTGAGTTTGTGTGTGTGTGTGTGTGTGTGTGTGTGTGTGTGGTAGATTGTGTGTGTGCGTGTGTGTGTGTGTGTGTCTGTGCGTGTGGTAGATTGTGTGTGTGTGTGGTCGATTGTGTGTGAGTGTGTGTGTGTGTGGTAGATTGTGTGTGTGTGTTAGATTGTGTGTGTCTGTGTGTGTGTTTGGTACATTGTGTCTGTGTTTGTGTGTGTGTGTGGTACGTTGTGTGTGTGTGTGTGTGTGTGTGTGTGTGTTTGTGGTAGATTGTGTGTGTGTGGTAGATTGTGTGTCTGTGTGTGTGTGTGTGTGTGTGTGTGTGTGTGTGTGTGTGTATGTGGTAGATTGTGTGTGTGTGGTAGATTGTGTTTGTGCGTGGTAGATTGTGTTTGTGTATGAGTGTGTGTCTGTGTGTGTTGGCAGATTGTGTGTGTGTGGTAGATTGTTTGTGTAAGTGTGTGGGTGTGGTAGATTATGTTTGTGTTGTTGATTGTGTGTGTTTGTGTGTGTGTGTGTGTGTGGTAGATTGTGTGTGTGTGTGGTAGATTGTGTTTGTGTTTGTTTGTGTGTGCTACATTGTTTGTGTGTGTGTGTGCGGTAGATTGTGTTTGTGTGTGTGTGTGGTAGATTGTGTTTGTTTGAGTGTGTGTGTGGTAGATTGTGTGTGCGTGGTAGATTGTGTTTGTGTGTGTGTGTGTGTGTGGTAGATTCATTTTATGTGTGTGTGTGGTAGATTGTGTGTGTGTGTGTGTGGTAGATTGTGTGTGGTAGATTGGGTTTGTGTGTGTGTGTGTGGGTGTGGTAGATTGTGTGTGTGTGGTAGATTGAGTTTCTGTGTGTGTGTGGTAGATTGTGTGTGTGTGTGTGTGTGTGTGTGTGTGTGGAATATTGAGTGTGTGTGTGTGTGGTAGATTGTGTGTGTGGTAGATTGGGTTTGTATGTGTGTGTGTGGGTGTGGTAGATTGTGTGTGTGTGGTAGATTGAGTTTGTGTGTGTGTGTGTGTGTGTGTGTGTGTGTGTGTGTGTGTGTGGTAGATTGTGTGTGTGTGTGTGTGTGTCTGTGCGTGTGGTAGATTGTGTGTGTGTGGTCGATTGTGTCTGTGTGTGTGTGTGGGGTTGTTTGTGTGTGTGTGTGGTAGATTGTGTGTGTGTGTGTGCGTGTGTGGTTGTTTGTGGGTCTGTGTGGTAGATTGTCTGTGTGTGTTAGATTGTCTGTGTGTGTGTGTCTGTGTGTCTGTATGGTGGATTGTAAAAGTGTGTATGTGTGTATGTGTGGTAGTTTTTGTGTGTGTACGTGTGCGTGTGGTAGATTGTGTGTGTGCGTATGTGTGTGTGGTAGAGAGTGTGTGTGTGTGTGTGTGTGTGTGTGTGGTAAATTGTGTGTGTGTGTGTGTATGGGGAAGATTGTGTGTATGTGGTAGATTGTGTGTGTGTGTGTGTGGTAGACTGTGTTTAAGTGTGAGTGTGTGGTAGATTGTGTGTGTGTGGTAGATTGTGTGTGGTTTGTGTGTGTGTGCTAGATAGTGTTTGTGTGTGTGTGGTAGATTGTGTGTTTGTGTGTGTGTGTGTGTGTGTGTGTGTGTTGTATCTTTGTGTGTGATAGATTGTTTGTGTGTGTGTGGGAGATTGTGTTTGTGTGTCTGTGTGTGGTAGATTGTGAGTGTGTGTGTGGTAGATTGTGTGTGTGTGTGTGGTAGATTGTGTTTTTGTATGTGTGTGTGTGGTAGATGGTGTGTGTGTGCATGTGTGTGTGGTACATTGTGTATGTGTATGTGTGTGTGTGGTAGATTGTGTTTGTGTGTGTGTGGTAAATTGTGTGCGTGTGTTTGTGTGTGTGTGTGTGGAAGATTGTGTTTGTGTGTGTGTGGTAGTTTGTGTGTGTGTGGTAGATTGTGTGTGTGTGTGGTAGATTGTCTGTGTGTGGTAGAATGTGTTTATGTGTGTTTGTGTGGTAGATTGTAAATGTGTATGTGGTAGATTGTGTGTGTGTGTGTGTGTGTGGTGTGTCTGTGTGTCTGTGTGGTAGAATGTGTGTGTGTGTGTGAGTTTATCGTAGATTATGTGTGAGTGTGTGTGTGTGCGTGTGGTAGATTGAGTTTGTGTGGTAGATTGTGTGCCTGTGTCTGTGTGTGTGTGTGGTAGATTGTGTTTGTGTGTGTGTGGTAGATTGAGTGCGTGTGGTAGATTGTGTGTGTTGTGCGTGTGTGTGTGTTTGGTAGATTGTGTGTATGTGGTTGATTGCGTGCGTGTGTGTGTGGTGGATTGTGCTTGTGTGTGCGTGGTAGATTGTATGTGTGTGTGTCTGTGTGTGTGTGGTAGATTGTGTGTGTGTGTGGTAGATTGTGTATGTGTGTGTGTGTGTGTGTGTGTGTGTGTGTGGTAGATTGTGTTTGTGTGTCTGTGTGGTAGATTGTGTGTGTGTGTGTGTGTGTGTGTGTGTGTGTGTGTGTGTGTGTGTGTGTGTGTGTGTGTGTGTTGTGTGTGGTGGATTGTGTGTGTCTGTGTGTGCTAGATTGTGTGTGTGTGTGCGTGTGTGTGTGTGGTAGATTGCGTGTGTGTGTGTGTGTATGTGTGTGGTAGATTGTGATTGTGTGTGTGTGTGTGGTGTGGGGTAGATGGCGTTTATGTGTGTGTGTCTGGTAGATTGTGTGTGTGTGTGTGTGTGTGGTAGTGTTTATGTGTGTGATTGTGTGGTAGATTGTGTGTTTGTGTGTGTGTGGTAGATTGTGTGTGTGTGTTTGTGTGTGTGTGGAAGATTGTGTTTGTGTTTGTTTGTGTGTGTGGTAGATTGTGTGTGTGAGTGTGTGGTAGATTGTGGGTGTTTGTTGTGTAGTAGGTTGTGTGTGTGTGTGTGTGTGTGTGTGTGTGTGGTAGATTGTGTGTGTGTGTTACATTGTGTGTGTGTGTGTGTGTGTGTGTGTGTGGTACATTGAGTCTGTGTTTGTGTGTGTGTATGTGTGGTACGTTGTATGTGTGTGTGTGTGTTTGTGTCTGTGTGTTTGCGGTAGATTGTGTGTGTGTGGTAGATTGTGTTTGTGTGTGTGTGTATGTGTATGTGTGTGTGTGTGTAGCAGATTGTGTGTGTGTGGTAGATTGTTTGTGTGTGTGTGTGGTAGATTGTTTTTGTGTTTGTGTGCGTGTGCTAGATTGTTTGTTTGTGTGTCTGTGGTAGATTGTGTTTGTGTGTGTGTGTGTGTAGATTGTGTGTGTGTGTGTGTGTGTGTCTGTGGTAGATTGTGTGTGTGTGGTAGATTGTGTTTGTTTCAGTGTGTGTGTGGTAGATTATGTTTGTGTGTGTGTGTGTGTGTGTGTGTGTGTGTTACATTCATTTTGTGTGTGTGTGGTAGATTGTGTGTGTGTGTGGAAGATTGTGTGTGTGTGTGTGTGGTAGATTGTGTGTGTGTGGTAGATTGGGTTTGTGTGTGTGTGTGGGTGTGGTAGATTGTGTGTGTGTGGTAGATTGGGTTTGTGTGTGTGTGTGTGGGTGTGGTAGATTGTGTGTGTGTGTGTGTGTGTGTGTGGTAGATTGTGTGTGTTGTCGATTGTGTCTGTGTGTGTGTGTGGGGTTGTTTGTGTCTGTGTGTGTGGTAGATTGTGTGTGTCTGTATGTGTGTGTGTGAGTGTGTGTGCGGTAGATTGTGTGTGTGTGTGTGTGTGTGTCTGTGTGTGTGTGTGGGGTTGTTTGTGTGTGTGTGTGGTAGATTGTGTGTGTGTGTGTGCGTGTGTGGTTGTTTGTGGGTCTGTGTGGTAGATTGTCTGTGTGTGTTAGATTGTCTGTGTGTGTGTGTCTGTGTGTCTGTATGGTGGATTGTAAAAGTGTGTATGTGTGTATGTGTGGTAGTTTTTGTGTGTGTACGTGTGTGTGTGGTAGATTGTGTGTGTGTGGTAGAGTGTGTGTGTGTGTGTGTGTGTGTGGTAAATTGTGTGTGTGTGTGTGTATGTGGAAGATTGTGTGTATGTGGTAGATTGTGTGTGTGTGTGTGTGGTAGACTGTGTTTAAGTGTGAGTGTGTGGTAGATTGTGTGTGTGTGGTAGATTGTGTGTGGTTTGTGTGTGTGCGCTAGATAGTGTTTGTGTGTGTGTGGTAGATTGTGTGTGTGTGTGTGTGTGTGTTGTATCTTTGTGTGTGATAGATTGTTTGTGTGTGTGTGGGAGATTGTGTTTGTGTGTCTGTGTGTGGTAGATTGTGAGTGTGTGTGTGGTAGATTGTGTGTGTGTGTGTGTGTGTGTGTGTGTGTGTGGTAGATTGTGTTTTTGTATGTGTGTGTGTGGTAGATGGTGTGTGTGTGCGTGTGTGTGTGTGTGTGGTAGATTGTGTATGTGTATGTGTGTGTGTGGTAGATTGTGTTTGTGTGTGTGTGGTAAATTGTGTGCGTGTGTTTGTGTGTGTGTGTGTGGAAGATTGTGTTTGTGTGTGTGTGGTAGTTTGTGTGAGTGTGGTAGATTGTGTGTGTGTGTGGTAGATTGTCTGTGTGTGGTAGAATGTGTTTATGTGTGTTTGTGTGGTAGATTGTAAATGTGTATGTGGTAGATTGTGTGTGTGTGTGTGTGGTGTGTCTGTGTGTCTGTGTGGTAGAATGTGTGTGTGTGTGTGTGTGAGTTTATCGTAGATTATGTGTGAGTGTGTGTGTGTGCGTGTGGTAGATTGAGTTTGTGTGGTAGATTGTGTGCCTGTGTCTGTGTGTGTGTGTGGTAGATTGTGTTTGTGTGTGTGTGGTAGATTGAGTGTGTGTGGTAGATTGTGTGTGTTGTGCGTGTGTGTGTGTTTGGTAGATTGTGTGTATGTGGTTGATTGCGTGCGTGTGTGTGTGGTGGATTGTGCTTGTGTGTGCGTGGTAGATTGTATGTGTGTGTGTCTGTGTGTGTGTGGTAGATTGTGTGTGTGTGTGGTAGATTGTGTGTGTGTGTGTGTGTGTGTGTGTGTGTGTGTGTGTGTGTGTGTGTGTGGTAGATTGTGTTTGTGTGTCTGTGTGGTAGATTGTGTGTGTGTGTGTGTGTGTGTGTGTGTGTGTGTGTGTGTGTGTGTGTGTGTGTGTGAGTTGTGTGTGGTGGATTGTGTGTGTCTGTGTGTGCTAGATTGTGTGTGTGTGTGTGTGTGTGTGTGTGTGTGTGTGTGTGGTAGATTGCGTGTGTGTGTGTGTGTGTGTGTGTGGTAGATTGTGATTGTGTGTGTGTGTGGTGTGGGGTAGATGGCGTTTATGTGTGTGTGTCTGGTAGATTGTGTGTGTGTGTGTGTGTGTGTGGTAGTGTTTATGTGTGTGATTGTGTGGTAGATTGTGTGTTTGTGTGTGTGTGTGGTAGATTGTGTGTGTGTGTTTGTGTGTGTGTCGTAGATTGTGTTTGTGTTTGTTTGTGTGTGTGGTAGATTGTGTGTGTGAGTGTGTGGTAGATTGTGGGTGTTTGTTGTGTAGTAGGTTGTGTGTGTGTGTGTGTGTGTGTGTGTGTGTGTGTGTGGTAGATTGTGTGTGTGTGTTACATTGTGTGTGTGTGTGTGTGTGTGTGTGTGTGTGTGGTACATTGAGTCTGTGTTTGTGTGTGTGTGTGTGTGGTACGTTGTATGTGTGTGTGTGTGTTTGTGTCTGTGTGTTTGCGGAAGATTGTGTGTGTGTGGTAGATTGTGTTTGTGTGTGTGTGTATGTGTATGTGTGTGTGTGTGTAGCAGATTGTGTGTGTGTGGTAGATTGTTTGTGTGTGTGTGTGGTAGATTGTTTTTGTGTTTGTGTGCGTGTGCTAGATTGTTTGTTTGTGTGTCTGTGGTAGATTGTGTTTGTGTGTGTGTGTGTGTAGATTGTGTGTGTGTGTGTGTGTGTGTGTGTGTGTCTGTGGTAGATTGTGTGTGTGTGGTAGATTGTGTTTGTTTCAGTGTGTGTGTGGTAGATTATGTTTGTGTGTGTGTGTGTGTGTGTGTGTGTGTTACATTCATTTTGTGTGTGTGTGGTAGATTGTGTGTGTGTGTGGAAGATTGTGTGTGTGTGTGTGTGGTAGATTGTGTGTGTGTGGTAGATTGGGTTTGTGTGTGTGTGTGGGTGTGGTAGATTGTGTGTGTGTGGTAGATTGGGTTTGTGTGTGTGTGTGTGAGTGTGGTAGATTGTGTGTGTGTGTGTCTGTGTGTGTGGTAGATTGTGTGTGTGTGGTCGATTGTGTCTGTGTGTGTGTGTGGGGTTGTTTGTGTCTGTGTGTGTGGTAGATTGTGTGTGTGTGTGTGTGTGTGTGTGTGTGTATGTTTGTGGTAGATTGTTTGTGTGTGTGTGCGTGTGTGGTTGTTTGTGTGTCAGTGTGGTAGATTGTGTTTGTGATTTAGATTGTGTGTCTGTGTGTCTGTGTGTTGGATTGTGAAAGTGTGTATGTGTGTATGTGTAGTAGTTTGTGTGTGTGTATGTGTGTGTGTGGTAGATTGTGTGTGTGGTAGATTGTGTGTGTGTGTGTGGTAAATTGTGTGTGTGTGTGTGTGTGTGTGTGTGTGTGTGTGTGTGTGTGGTAGATTGTGTTTGTGTGTGTGTGTGGTAGATTGTGTGTGTGGTAGATTGTGTTTGTGTGTGTGTGTGTGTTGAAGATTGTGTTTGTATGTGTGTGGTAGTTTGTGTGTGTGTGCTAGATTGTGTGTGTGTGTGGTAGATCGTCTGTGTGTGGTAGATTGTGTTTCTGTGTGTGTGTGTGGTAGATTGTAAGTGTGTATGTGGTAGATTGTGTGTGTGTGTGTGCGTGTGTCTGTGTGTCAGTGTGGTAGAATGTGTGTTTGTGTGTGAGTTTATCGTAGATTATGTGTGAGTGTGTGTGTGTGCGTGTGGTAGATTGAGTTTGTGTGGTAGATTGTGTGCCTGTGTCTGTGTGTGTGTGTGGTAGATTGTGTTTGTGTGTGTGTGGTAGATTGAGTGTGTGTGGTAGATTGTGTGTGTGTGTGCGTGTGTGTGTGTTTGGTAGATTGTGTTTATGTGGTTGATTGCGTGTGTGTGTGTGAGGTAGATTGTGTCTGTGTATGTGTGTGTGTGGTAGATTGTGTGTGTGTGTGTGTGTGTGTGTGTGTGTGTGGTAGATTGTGTTTATGTCAGTATGTGTGTGGTAGATTGTGTGTGTGTGTGTGTGTGTGTGGTAGATTGTGTGTATGTGTGTGAGTGTATCGTAGATATTGTTTGAGTGTGTGTTTGTGTGTGTGGTAGATTGTGTGTGTCTGTGTGTGGTAGATTGTGTGTGTGTGTGTGTGTGTGTGTGTGTGGGGTAGATTGTGTGTGTGTGTGTGTGTGGGTGGGTGGGGTGGATGGTGTTTATGTGTGTGTGTCTGGTAGATTGTGTGTGTGTGTGCGTGTAGTAGATTGTGTTTATGTGTGGGTGTGGTAGATTGAGTTTGTGTGTGTGTGTGTGTGTGTGTGTGTGTGTGTGGTAGATTGTGTGTGTGCGTGTGTGTGTGTGTGTGTCTGTGCGTGTGGTAGATTGTGTGTGTGTGTGGTCGATTGTGTGTGAGTGTGTGTGTGTGTGGTAGATTGTGTGTGTGTGTTAGATTGTGTGTGTCTGTGTGTGTGTTTGGTACATTGTGTCTGTGTTTGTGTGTGTGTGTGGTACGTTGTGTGTGTGTGTGTGTGTGTGTGTGTGTGTTTGTGGTAGATTGTGTGTGTGTGGTAGATTGTGTGTCTGTGTGTGTGTGTGTGTGTGTGTGTGTGTGTGTGTGTGTATGTGGTAGATTGTGTGTGTGTGGTAGATTGTGTTTGTGCGTGGTAGATTGTGTTTGTGTATGAGTGTGTGTCTGTGTGTGTTGGCAGATTGTGTGTGTGTGGTAGATTGTTTGTGTAAGTGTGTGGGTGTGGTAGATTATGTTTGTGTTGTTGATTGTGTGTGTTTGTGTGTGTGTGTGTGTGTGGTAGATTGTGTGTGTGTGTGGTAGATTGTGTTTGTGTTTGTTTGTGTGTGCTACATTGTTTGTGTGTGTGTGTGCGGTAGATTGTGTTTGTGTGTGTGTGTGGTAGATTGTGTTTGTTTGAGTGTGTGTGTGGTAGATTGTGTGTGCGTGGTAGATTGTGTTTGTGTGTGTGTGTGTGTGTGGTAGATTCATTTTATGTGTGTGTGTGGTAGATTGTGTGTGTGTGTGTGTGGTAGATTGTGTGTGGTAGATTGGGTTTGTGTGTGTGTGTGTGGGTGTGGTAGATTGTGTGTGTGTGGTAGATTGAGTTTCTGTGTGTGTGTGGTAGATTGTGTGTGTGTGTGTGTGTGTGTGTGTGTGTGGAATATTGAGTGTGTGTGTGTGTGGTAGATTGTGTGTGTGGTAGATTGGGTTTGTATGTGTGTGTGTGGGTGTGGTAGATTGTGTGTGTGTGGTAGATTGAGTTTGTGTGTGTGTGTGTGTGTGTGTGTGTGTGTGTGTGTGTGTGTGTGGTAGATTGTGTGTGTGTGTGTGTGTGTCTGTGCGTGTGGTAGATTGTGTGTGTGTGGTCGATTGTGTCTGTGTGTGTGTGTGGGGTTGTTTGTGTGTGTGTGTGGTAGATTGTGTGTGTGTGTGTGCGTGTGTGGTTGTTTGTGGGTCTGTGTGGTAGATTGTCTGTGTGTGTTAGATTGTCTGTGTGTGTGTGTCTGTGTGTCTGTATGGTGGATTGTAAAAGTGTGTATGTGTGTATGTGTGGTAGTTTTTGTGTGTGTACGTGTGCGTGTGGTAGATTGTGTGTGTGCGTATGTGTGTGTGGTAGAGAGTGTGTGTGTGTGTGTGTGTGTGTGTGTGGTAAATTGTGTGTGTGTGTGTGTATGGGGAAGATTGTGTGTATGTGGTAGATTGTGTGTGTGTGTGTGTGGTAGACTGTGTTTAAGTGTGAGTGTGTGGTAGATTGTGTGTGTGTGGTAGATTGTGTGTGGTTTGTGTGTGTGTGCTAGATAGTGTTTGTGTGTGTGTGGTAGATTGTGTGTTTGTGTGTGTGTGTGTGTGTGTGTGTGTGTTGTATCTTTGTGTGTGATAGATTGTTTGTGTGTGTGTGGGAGATTGTGTTTGTGTGTCTGTGTGTGGTAGATTGTGAGTGTGTGTGTGGTAGATTGTGTGTGTGTGTGTGGTAGATTGTGTTTTTGTATGTGTGTGTGTGGTAGATGGTGTGTGTGTGCATGTGTGTGTGGTACATTGTGTATGTGTATGTGTGTGTGTGGTAGATTGTGTTTGTGTGTGTGTGGTAAATTGTGTGCGTGTGTTTGTGTGTGTGTGTGTGGAAGATTGTGTTTGTGTGTGTGTGGTAGTTTGTGTGTGTGTGGTAGATTGTGTGTGTGTGTGGTAGATTGTCTGTGTGTGGTAGAATGTGTTTATGTGTGTTTGTGTGGTAGATTGTAAATGTGTATGTGGTAGATTGTGTGTGTGTGTGTGTGTGTGGTGTGTCTGTGTGTCTGTGTGGTAGAATGTGTGTGTGTGTGTGAGTTTATCGTAGATTATGTGTGAGTGTGTGTGTGTGCGTGTGGTAGATTGAGTTTGTGTGGTAGATTGTGTGCCTGTGTCTGTGTGTGTGTGTGGTAGATTGTGTTTGTGTGTGTGTGGTAGATTGAGTGCGTGTGGTAGATTGTGTGTGTTGTGCGTGTGTGTGTGTTTGGTAGATTGTGTGTATGTGGTTGATTGCGTGCGTGTGTGTGTGGTGGATTGTGCTTGTGTGTGCGTGGTAGATTGTATGTGTGTGTGTCTGTGTGTGTGTGGTAGATTGTGTGTGTGTGTGGTAGATTGTGTATGTGTGTGTGTGTGTGTGTGTGTGTGTGTGTGGTAGATTGTGTTTGTGTGTCTGTGTGGTAGATTGTGTGTGTGTGTGTGTGTGTGTGTGTGTGTGTGTGTGTGTGTGTGTGTGTGTGTGTGTTGTGTGTGGTGGATTGTGTGTGTCTGTGTGTGCTAGATTGTGTGTGTGTGTGCGTGTGTGTGTGTGGTAGATTGCGTGTGTGTGTGTGTGTATGTGTGTGGTAGATTGTGATTGTGTGTGTGTGTGTGGTGTGGGGTAGATGGCGTTTATGTGTGTGTGTCTGGTAGATTGTGTGTGTGTGTGTGTGTGTGGTAGTGTTTATGTGTGTGATTGTGTGGTAGATTGTGTGTTTGTGTGTGTGTGGTAGATTGTGTGTGTGTGTTTGTGTGTGTGTGGAAGATTGTGTTTGTGTTTGTTTGTGTGTGTGGTAGATTGTGTGTGTGAGTGTGTGGTAGATTGTGGGTGTTTGTTGTGTAGTAGGTTGTGTGTGTGTGTGTGTGTGTGTGTGTGTGTGTGGTAGATTGTGTGTGTGTGTTACATTGTGTGTGTGTGTGTGTGTGTGTGTGTGTGGTACATTGAGTCTGTGTTTGTGTGTGTGTATGTGTGGTACGTTGTATGTGTGTGTGTGTGTTTGTGTCTGTGTGTTTGCGGTAGATTGTGTGTGTGTGGTAGATTGTGTTTGTGTGTGTGTGTATGTGTATGTGTGTGTGTGTGTAGCAGATTGTGTGTGTGTGGTAGATTGTTTGTGTGTGTGTGTGGTAGATTGTTTTTGTGTTTGTGTGCGTGTGCTAGATTGTTTGTTTGTGTGTCTGTGGTAGATTGTGTTTGTGTGTGTGTGTGTGTAGATTGTGTGTGTGTGTGTGTGTGTGTCTGTGGTAGATTGTGTGTGTGTGGTAGATTGTGTTTGTTTCAGTGTGTGTGTGGTAGATTATGTTTGTGTGTGTGTGTGTGTGTGTGTGTGTGTGTTACATTCATTTTGTGTGTGTGTGGTAGATTGTGTGTGTGTGTGGAAGATTGTGTGTGTGTGTGTGTGGTAGATTGTGTGTGTGTGGTAGATTGGGTTTGTGTGTGTGTGTGGGTGTGGTAGATTGTGTGTGTGTGGTAGATTGGGTTTGTGTGTGTGTGTGTGGGTGTGGTAGATTGTGTGTGTGTGTGTGTGTGTGTGTGGTAGATTGTGTGTGTTGTCGATTGTGTCTGTGTGTGTGTGGGGGGTTGTTTGTGTCTGTGTGTGTGGTAGATTGTGTGTGTCTGTATGTGTGTGTGTGAGTGTGTGTGCGGTAGATTGTGTGTGTGTGTGTGTGTGTGTCTGTGTGTGTGTGTGGGGTTGTTTGTGTGTGTGTGTGGTAGATTGTGTGTGTGTGTGTGCGTGTGTGGTTGTTTGTGGGTCTGTGTGGTAGATTGTCTGTGTGTGTTAGATTGTCTGTGTGTGTGTGTCTGTGTGTCTGTATGGTGGATTGTAAAAGTGTGTATGTGTGTATGTGTGGTAGTTTTTGTGTGTGTACGTGTGTGTGTGGTAGATTGTGTGTGTGTGGTAGAGTGTGTGTGTGTGTGTGTGTGTGTGGTAAATTGTGTGTGTGTGTGTGTATGTGGAAGATTGTGTGTATGTGGTAGATTGTGTGTGTGTGTGTGTGGTAGACTGTGTTTAAGTGTGAGTGTGTGGTAGATTGTGTGTGTGTGGTAGATTGTGTGTGGTTTGTGTGTGTGCGCTAGATAGTGTTTGTGTGTGTGTGGTAGATTGTGTGTGTGTGTGTGTGTGTGTTGTATCTTTGTGTGTGATAGATTGTTTGTGTGTGTGTGGGAGATTGTGTTTGTGTGTCTGTGTGTGGTAGATTGTGAGTGTGTGTGTGGTAGATTGTGTGTGTGTGTGTGTGTGTGTGTGTGTGTGTGGTAGATTGTGTTTTTGTATGTGTGTGTGTGGTAGATGGTGTGTGTGTGCGTGTGTGTGTGTGTGTGGTAGATTGTGTATGTGTATGTGTGTGTGTGGTAGATTGTGTTTGTGTGTGTGTGGTAAATTGTGTGCGTGTGTTTGTGTGTGTGTGTGTGGAAGATTGTGTTTGTGTGTGTGTGGTAGTTTGTGTGAGTGTGGTAGATTGTGTGTGTGTGTGGTAGATTGTCTGTGTGTGGTAGAATGTGTTTATGTGTGTTTGTGTGGTAGATTGTAAATGTGTATGTGGTAGATTGTGTGTGTGTGTGTGTGGTGTGTCTGTGTGTCTGTGTGGTAGAATGTGTGTGTGTGTGTGTGTGAGTTTATCGTAGATTATGTGTGAGTGTGTGTGTGTGCGTGTGGTAGATTGAGTTTGTGTGGTAGATTGTGTGCCTGTGTCTGTGTGTGTGTGTGGTAGATTGTGTTTGTGTGTGTGTGGTAGATTGAGTGTGTGTGGTAGATTGTGTGTGTTGTGCGTGTGTGTGTGTTTGGTAGATTGTGTGTATGTGGTTGATTGCGTGCGTGTGTGTGTGGTGGATTGTGCTTGTGTGTGCGTGGTAGATTGTATGTGTGTGTGTCTGTGTGTGTGTGGTAGATTGTGTGTGTGTGTGGTAGATTGTGTGTGTGTGTGTGTGTGTGTGTGTGTGTGTGTGTGTGTGTGTGTGTGGTAGATTGTGTTTGTGTGTCTGTGTGGTAGATTGTGTGTGTGTGTGTGTGTGTGTGTGTGTGTGTGTGTGTGTGTGTGTGTGTGTGTGTGAGTTGTGTGTGGTGGATTGTGTGTGTCTGTGTGTGCTAGATTGTGTGTGTGTGTGTGTGTGTGTGTGTGTGTGTGTGTGTGGTAGATTGCGTGTGTGTGTGTGTGTGTGTGTGTGGTAGATTGTGATTGTGTGTGTGTGTGGTGTGGGGTAGATGGCGTTTATGTGTGTGTGTCTGGTAGATTGTGTGTGTGTGTGTGTGTGTGTGGTAGTGTTTATGTGTGTGATTGTGTGGTAGATTGTGTGTTTGTGTGTGTGTGTGGTAGATTGTGTGTGTGTGTTTGTGTGTGTGTCGTAGATTGTGTTTGTGTTTGTTTGTGTGTGTGGTAGATTGTGTGTGTGAGTGTGTGGTAGATTGTGGGTGTTTGTTGTGTAGTAGGTTGTGTGTGTGTGTGTGTGTGTGTGTGTGTGTGTGTGGTAGATTGTGTGTGTGTGTTACATTGTGTGTGTGTGTGTGTGTGTGTGTGTGTGTGTGGTACATTGAGTCTGTGTTTGTGTGTGTGTGTGTGTGGTACGTTGTATGTGTGTGTGTGTGTTTGTGTCTGTGTGTTTGCGGTAGATTGTGTGTGTGTGGTAGATTGTGTTTGTGTGTGTGTGTATGTGTATGTGTGTGTGTGTGTAGCAGATTGTGTGTGTGTGGTAGATTGTTTGTGTGTGTGTGTGGTAGATTGTTTTTGTGTTTGTGTGCGTGTGCTAGATTGTTTGTTTGTGTGTCTGTGGTAGATTGTGTTTGTGTGTGTGTGTGTGTAGATTGTGTGTGTGTGTGTGTGTGTGTGTGTCTGTGGTAGATTGTGTGTGTGTGGTAGATTGTGTTTGTTTCAGTGTGTGTGTGGTAGATTATGTTTGTGTGTGTGTGTGTGTGTGTGTGTGTGTGTTACATTCATTTTGTGTGTGTGTGGTAGATTGTGTGTGTGTGTGGAAGATTGTGTGTGTGTGTGTGTGGTAGATTGTGTGTGTGTGGTAGATTGGGTTTGTGTGTGTGTGTGGGTGTGGTAGATTGTGTGTGTGTGGTAGATTGGGTTTGTGTGTGTGTGTGTGAGTGTGGTAGATTGTGTGTGTGTGTGTCTGTGTGTGTGGTAGATTGTGTGTGTGTGGTCGATTGTGTCTGTGTGTGTGTGTGGGGTTGTTTGTGTCTGTGTGTGTGGTAGATTGTGTGTGTGTGTGTGTGTGTGTGTGTGTGTATGTTTGTGGTAGATTGTTTCTGTGTGTGTGCGTGTGTGGTTGTTTGTGTGTCAGTGTGGTAGATTGTGTTTGTGATTTAGATTGTGTGTCTGTGTGTCTGTGTGTTGGATTGTGAAAGTGTGTATGTGTGTATGTGTAGTAGTTTGTGTGTGTGTATGTGTGTGTGTGGTAGATTGTGTGTGTGGTAGATTGTGTGTGTGTGTGTGGTAAATTGTGTGTGTGTGTGTGTGTGTGTGTGTGTGTGTGTGTGTGTGTGGTAGATTGTGTTTGTGTGTGTGTGTGGTAGATTGTGTGTGTGGTAGATTGTGTTTGTGTGTGTGTGTGTGTTGAAGATTGTGTTTGTATGTGTGTGGTAGTTTGTGTGTGTGTGCTAGATTGTGTGTGTGTGTGGTAGATCGTCTGTGTGTGGTAGATTGTGTTTCTGTGTGTGTGTGTGGTAGATTGTAAGTGTGTATGTGGTAGATTGTGTGTGTGTGTGTGTGCGTGTGTGGTTGTTTGTGGGTCTGTGTGGTAGATTGTCTGTGTGTGTTAGATTGTCTGTGTGTGTGTGTCTGTATGGTGTATTGTAAAAGTGTGTATGTGTGTATGTGTGGTAGTTTTTGTGTGTGTACGTGTGTGTGTGGTAGATTGTGTGTGTGCGTATGTGTGTGTGGTAGAGAGTGTGTGTGTGTGTGTGTGTGTGTGTGTGTGTGTGGTAAATTGTGTGTGTGTGTGTGTATGTGGAAGATTGTGTGTATGTGGTAGATTGTGTGTGTGTGTGTGTGGTAGACTGTGTTTAAGTGTGAGTGTGTGGTAGATTGTGTGTGTGTGGTAGATTGTGTGTGGTTTGTGTGTGTGTGCTAGATAGTGTTTGTGTGTGTGTGGTAGATTGTGTGTGTGTGTGTGTGTGTGTGTGTGTGTTGTATCTTTGTGTGTGATAGATTGTTTGTGTGTGTGTGGGAGATTGTGTTTGTGTGTCTGTGTGTGGTAGATTGTGAGTGTGTGTGTGGTAGATTGTGTGTGTGTGTGTGGTAGATTGTGTTTTTGTATGTGTGTGTGTGGTAGATGGTGTGTGTGTGCATGTGTGTGTGGTACATTTTGTATGTGTATGTGTGTGTGTGGTAGATTGTGTTTGTGTGTGTGTGGTAAATTGTGTGCGTGTGTTTGTGTGTGTGTGTGTGGAAGATTGTGTTTGTGTGTGTGGTAGTTTGTGTGTGTGTGGTAGATTGTGTGTGTGTGGTAGATTGTCTGTGTGTGGTAGAATGTGTTTATGTGTGTTTGTGTGGTAGATTGTAAATGTGTATGTGGTAGATTGTGTGTGTGTGTGTGTGGTGTGTCTGTGTGTGTGTGTGGTAGAATGTGTGTGTGTGTGTGAGTTTATCGTAGATTATGTGTTGTGTGTGTGTGTGCGTGTGGTAGATTGAGTTTGTGTGGTAGATTGTGTGCCTGTGTCTGTGTGTGTGTGTGGTAGATTGTGTTTGTGTGTGTGTGGTAGATTGAGTGCGTGTGGTAGATTGTGTGTGTTGTGCGTGTGTGTGTGTTTGGTAGATTGTGTGTATGTGGTTGATTGCGTGCGTGTGTGTGAGGTGGATTGTGCTTGTGTGTGCGTGGTAGATTGTATGTGTGTGTGTCTGTGTGTGTGTGGTAGATTGTGTGTGTGTGTGGTAGATTGTGTATGTGTGTGTGTGTGTGTGTGTGTGTGTGTGGTAGATTGTGTTTGTGTGTCTGTGTGGTAGATTGTGTGTGTGTGTGTGTGTGTGTGTGTGTGTGTGTGTGTGTGTGTGTGTGTGTTGTGTGTGGTGGATTGTGTGTGTCTGTGTGTGCTAGATTGTGTGTGTGTGTGTGTGTGTGTGTGTGTGTGGTAGATTGCGTGTGTTTGTGTGTGTATGTGTGTGGTAGATTGTGATTGTGTGTGTGTGTGTGGTGTGGGGTAGATGGCGTTTATGTGTGTGTGTCTGGTAGATTGTGTGTGTGTGTGTGTGTGTGTGTGTGGTAGTGTTTATGTGTGTGATTGTGTGGTAGATTGTGTGTTTGTGTGTGTGTGTGGTAGATTGTGTGTGTGTGTTTGTGTGTGTGTCGTAGATTGTGTTTGTGTTTTTTTGTGTGTGTGGTAGATTGTGTGTGTGAGTGTGTGGTAGATTGTGGGTGTTTGTTGTGTAGTAGGTTGTGTGTGTGTGTGTGTGTGTGTGTGTGGTAGATTGTGTGTGTGTGTTACATTGTGTGTGTGTGTGTGTGTGTGTGTGTGTGGTACATTGAGTCTGTGTTTGTGTGTGTGTGTGTGTGGTACGTTGTATGTGTGTGTGTGTGTTTGTGTCTGTGTGTTTGCGGTAGATTGTGTGTGTGTGGTAGATTGTGTTTGTGTGTGTGTGTATGTGTATGTGTGTGTGTGTGTAGCAGATTGTGTGTGTGTGGTAGATTGTTTGTGTGTGTGTGTGGTAGATTGTTTTTGTGTTTGTGTGCGTGTGCTAGATTGTTTGTTTGTGTGTCTGTGGTAGATTGTGTTTGTGTGTGTGTGTGCGTAGATTGTGTGTGTGTGTGTGTGTGTGTGTGTCTGTGGTAGATTGTGTGTGTGTGGTAGATTGTGTTTGTTTCAGTGTGTGTGTGGTAGATTATGTTTGTGTGTGTGTGTGTGTGTGTGTGTGTGTGTGTTACATTCATTTTGTGTGTGTGTGGTAGATTGTGTGTGTGTGTGGAAGATTGTGTGTGTGTGTGTGTGGTAGATTGTGTGTGTGTGGTAGATTGGGTTTGTGTGTGTGTGTGGGTGTGGTAGATTGTGTGTGTGTGGTAGATTGGGTTTGTGTGTGTGTGTGTGGGTGTGGTAGATTGTGTGTGTGTGTGTGTGTGTGTGGTAGATTGTGTGTGTTGTCGATTGTGTCTGTGTGTGTGTGTGGGGTTGTTTGTGTCTGTGTGTGTGGTAGATTGTGTGTGTCTGTATGTGAGTGTGTGTGTGTGTGTGTGTGGTAGATTGTGTGTGTGTGTGTGTGTGTGTGTCTGTGCGTGTGGTAGATTGTGTGTGTGTGGTCGATTGTGTCTGTGTGTGTGTGTGGGGTTGTTTGTGTGTGTGTGTGGTAGATTGTGTGTGTGTGTGTGCGTGTGTGGTTGTTTGTGGGTCTGTGTGGTAGATTGTCTGTGTGTGTTAGATTGTCTGTGTGTGTGTGTCTGTGTGTCTGTATGGTGGATTGTAAAAGTGTGTATGTGTGTATGTGTGGTAGTTTTTGTGTGTGTACGTGTGTGTGTGGTAGATTGTGTGTGTGTGGTAGAGTGTGTGTGTGTGTGTGTGTGTGTGGTAAATTGTGTGTGTGTGTGTGTATGTGGAAGATTGTGTGTATGTGGTAGATTGTGTGTGTGTGTGTGTGGTAGACTGTGTTTAAGTGTGAGTGTGTGGTAGATTGTGTGTGTGTGGTAGATTGTGTGTGGTTTGTGTGTGTGCGCTAGATAGTGTTTGTGTGTGTGTGGTAGATTGTGTGTGTGTGTGTGTGTGTGTGTGTGTTGTATCTTTGTGTGTGATAGATTGTTTGTGTGTGTGTGGGAGATTGTGTTTGTGTGTCTGTGTGTGGTAGATTGTGAGTGTGTGTGTGGTAGATTGTGTGTGTGTGTGTGTGTGTGTGTGTGTGGTAGATTGTGTTTTTGTATGTGTGTGTGTGGTAGATGGTGTGTGTGTGCGTGTGTGTGTGTGTGGTAGATTGTGTATGTGTATGTGTGTGTGTGGTAGATTGTGTTTGTGTGTGTGTGGTAAATTGTGTGCGTGTGTTTGTGTGTGTGTGTGTGGAAGATTGTGTTTGTGTGTGTGTGGTAGTTTGTGTGAGTGTGGTAGATTGTGTGTGTGTGTGGTAGATTGTCTGTGTGTGGTAGAATGTGTTTATGTGTGTTTGTGTGGTAGATTGTAAATGTGTATGTGGTAGATTGTGTGTGTGTGTGTGTGGTGTGTCTGTGTGTCTGTGTGGTAGAATGTGTGTGTGTGTGTGTGTGAGTTTATCGTAGATTATGTGTGAGTGTGTGTGTGTGTGTGTGGTAGATTGAGTTTGTGTGGTAGATTGTGTGCCTGTGTCTGTGTGTGTGTGTGGTAGATTGTGTTTGTGTGTGTGTGGTAGATTGAGTGCGTGTGGTAGATTGTGTGTGTTGTGCGTGTGTGTGTGTTTGGTAGATTGTGTGTATGTGGTTGATTGCGTGCGTGTGTGTGAGGTGGATTGTGCTTGTGTGTGCGTGGTAGATTGTATGTGTGTGTGTCTGTGTGTGTGTGGTAGATTGTGTGTGTGTGTGGTAGATTGTGTATGTGTGTGTGTGTGTGTGTGTGTGTGTGTGGTAGATTGTGTTTGTGTGTCTGTGTGGTAGATTGTGTGTGTGTGTGTGTGTGTGTGTGTGTGTGTGTGTGTGTGTGTGTGTGTGTGTGTGTGTGTGTGTTGTGTGTGGTGGATTGTGTGTGTCTGTGTGTGCTAGATTGTGTGTGTGTGTGTGTGTGTGTGTGTGTGGTAGATTGCGTGTGTGTGTGTGTGTATGTGTGTGGTAGATTGTGATTGTGTGTGTGTGTGTGGTGTGGGGTAGATGGCGTTTATGTGTGTGTGTCTGGTAGATTGTGTGTGTGTGTGTGTGTGTGTGTGTGTGTGGTAGTGTTTATGTGTGTGATTGTGTGGTAGATTGTGTGTTTGTGTGTGTGTGTGGTAGATTGTGTGTGTGTGTTTGTGTGTGTGTCGTAGATTGTGTTTGTGTTTTTTTGTGTGTGTGGTAGATTGTGTGTGTGAGTGTGTGGTAGATTGTGGGTGTTTGTTGTGTAGTAGGTTGTGTGTGTGTGTGTGTGTGTGTGTGTGGTAGATTGTGTGTGTGTGTTACATTGTGTGTGTGTGTGTGTGTGTGTGTGTGTGGTACATTGAGTCTGTGTTTGTGTGTGTGTGTGTGTGGTACGTTGTATGTGTGTGTGTGTGTTTGTGTCTGTGTGTTTGCGGTAGATTGTGTGTGTGTGGTAGATTGTGTTTGTGTGTGTGTGTATGTGTATGTGTGTGTGTGTGTAGCAGATTGTGTGTGTGTGGTAGATTGTTTGTGTGTGTGTGTGGTAGATTGTTTTTGTGTTTGTGTGCGTGTGCTAGATTGTTTGTTTGTGTGTCTGTGGTAGATTGTGTTTGTGTGTGTGTGTGCGTAGATTGTGTGTGTGTGTGTGTGTGTGTGTCTGTGGTAGATTGTGTGTGTGTGGTAGATTGTGTTTGTTTCAGTGTGTGTGTGGTAGATTATGTTTGTGTGTGTGTGTGTGTGTGTGTGTGTGTGTTACATTCATTTTGTGTGTGTGTGGTAGATTGTGTGTGTGTGTGGAAGATTGTGTGTGTGTGTGTGTGGTAGATTGTGTGTGTGTGGTAGATTGGGTTTGTGTGTGTGTGTGGGTGTGGTAGATTGTGTGTGTGTGGTAGATTGGGTTTGTGTGTGTGTGTGTGGGTGTGGTAGATTGTGTGTGTGTGTGTGTGTGTGTGGTAGATTGTGTGTGTTGTCGATTGTGTCTGTGTGTGTGTGTGGGGTTGTTTGTGTCTGTGTGTGTGGTAGATTGTGTGTGTCTGTATGTGAGTGTGTGTGTGTGTGTGTGTGGTAGATTGTGTGTGTGTGTGTGTGTGTGTGTCTGTGCGTGTGGTAGATTGTGTGTGTGTGGTCGATTGTGTCTGTGTGTGTGTGTGGGGTTGTTTGTGTGTGTGTGTGGTAGATTGTGTGTGTGTGTGTGCGTGTGTGGTTGTTTGTGGGTCTGTGTGGTAGATTGTCTGTGTGTGTTAGATTGTCTGTGTGTGTGTGTCTGTGTGTCTGTATGGTGGATTGTAAAAGTGTGTATGTGTGTATGTGTGGTAGTTTTTGTGTGTGTACGTGTGTGTGTGGTAGATTGTGTGTGTGTGGTAGAGTGTGTGTGTGTGTGTGTGTGTGTGGTAAATTGTGTGTGTGTGTGTGTATGTGGAAGATTGTGTGTATGTGGTAGATTGTGTGTGTGTGTGTGTGGTAGACTGTGTTTAAGTGTGAGTGTGTGGTAGATTGTGTGTGTGTGGTAGATTGTGTGTGGTTTGTGTGTGTGCGCTAGATAGTGTTTGTGTGTGTGTGGTAGATTGTGTGTGTGTGTGTGTGTGTGTGTGTTGTATCTTTGTGTGTGATAGATTGTGTGTGTGTGGGAGATTGTGTTTGTGTGTCTGTGTGTGGTAGATTGTGAGTGTGTGTGTGGTAGATTGTGTGTGTGTGTGTGTGTGTGTGTGTGGTAGATTGTGTTTTTGTATGTGTGTGTGTGGTAGATGGTGTGTGTGTGCGTGTGTGTGTGTGTGGTAGATTGTGTATGTGTATGTGTGTGTGTGGTAGATTGTGTTTGTGTGCGTGTGTTTGTGTGTGTGTGTGTGGAAGATTGTGTTTGTGTGTGTGTGGTAGTTTGTGTGAGTGTGGTAGATTGTGTGTGTGTGTGGTAGATTGTCTGTGTGTGGTAGAATGTGTTTATGTGTGTTTGTGTGGTAGATTGTAAATGTGTATGTGGTAGATTGTGTGTGTGTGTGTGTGGTGTGTCTGTGTGTCTGTGTGGTAGAATGTGTGTGTGTGTGTGTGTGAGTTTATCGTAGATTATGTGTGAGTGTGTGTGTGTGTGTGTGGTAGATTGAGTTTGTGTGGTAGATTGTGTGCCTGTGTCTGTGTGTGTGTGTGGTAGATTGTGTTTGTGTGTGTGTGGTAGATTCAGTGTGTGTGGTAGATTGTGTGTGTTGTGCGTGTGTGTGTGTTTGGTAGATTGTGTGTATGTGGTTGATTGCGTGCGTGTGTGTGTGGTGGATTGTGCTTGTGTGTGCGTGGTAGATTGTATGTGTGTGTGTCTGTGTGTGTGTGGTAGATTGTGTGTGTGTGTGGTAGATTGTGTGTGTGTGTGTATGTGTGTGTGTGTGTGTGTGTGTGTGTGGTAGATTGTGTTTGTGTGTCTGTGTGGTAGATTGTCTGTGTGTGTGTGTGTGTGTGTGTGTGTGTGTGTGTGTGTGTGTGTGTGTGAGTTGTGTGTGGTGGATTGTGTGTGTCTGTGTGTGCTAGATTGTGTGTGTGTGTGTGTGTGTGTGTGTGTGTGTGTGTGTGTGTGTGTGTGGTAGATTGCGTGTGTGTGTGTGTGTGTGGTAGATTGTGATTGTGTGTGTGTGTGGTGTGGGGTAGATGGCGTTTATGTGTGTGTGTCTGGTAGATTGTGTGTGTGTGTGTGTGTGTGTGTGGTAGTGTTTATGTGTGTGATTGTGTGGTAGATTGTGTGTTTGTGTGTGTGTGTGGTAGATTGTGTGTGTGTGTTTGTGTGTGTGTCGTAGATTGTGTTTGTGTTTGTTTGTGTGTGTGGTAGATTGTGTGTGTGAGTGTGTGGTAGATTGTGGGTGTTTGTTGTGTAGTAGGTTGTGTGTGTGTGTGTGTGTGTGTGTGTGTGTGTGTGGTAGATTGTGTGTGTGTGTTACATTGTGTGTGTGTGTGTGTGTGTGTGTGTGGTACATTGAGTCTGTGTTTGTGTGTGTGTGTGTGTGGTACATTGTATGTGTGTGTGTGTGTTTGTGTCTGTGTGTTTGCGGTAGATTGTGTGTGTGTGGTAGATTGTGTTTGTGTGTGTGTGTATGTGTATGTGTGTGTGTGGGTGTGGTAGATTGTGTGTGTGTGGTAGATTGAGTTTCTGTGTGTGTGTGGTAGATTGTGTGTGTGTGTGTGTGTGTGTGTGTGTGGAATATTGAGTGTGTGTGTGTGTGGTAGATTGTGTGTGTGGTAGATTGGGTTTGTATGTGTGTGTGTGGGTGTGGTAGATTGTGTGTGTGTGGTAGATTGAGTTTGTGTGTGTGTGTGTGTGTGTGTGTGTGTGTGTGTGTGTGTGGTAGATTGTGTGTGTGTGTGTGTGTGTCTGTGCGTGTGGTAGATTGTGTGTGTGTGGTCGATTGTGTCTGTGTGTGTGTGTGGGGTTGTTTGTGTGTGTGTGGTAGATTGTGTGTGTGTGTGTGTGCGTGTGTGGTTGTTTGTGGGTCTGTGTGGTAGATTGTCTGTGTGTGTTAGATTGTCTGTGTGTGTGTGTCTGTGTGTCTGTATGGTGGATTGTAAAAGTGTGTATGTGTGTATGTGTGGTAGTTTTTGTGTGTGTACGTGTGCGTGTGGTAGATTGTGTGTGTGCGTATGTGTGTGTGGTAGAGAGTGTGTGTGTGTGTGTGTGTGTGTGTGTGGTAAATTGTGTGTGTGTGTGTGTATGGGGAAGATTGTGTGTATGTGGTAGATTGTGTGTGTGTGTGTGTGGTAGACTGTGTTTAAGTGTGAGTGTGTGGTAGATTGTGTGTGTGTGGTAGATTGTGTGTGGTTTGTGTGTGTGTGCTAGATAGTGTTTGTGTGTGTGTGGTAGATTGTGTGTGTGTGTGTGTGTGTGTGTGTGTGTGTTGTATCTTTGTGTGTGATAGATTGTTTGTGTGTGTGTGGGAGATTGTGTTTGTGTGTCTGTGTGTGGTAGATTGTGAGTGTGTGTGTGGTAGATTGTGTGTGTGTGTGTGGTAGATTGTGTTTTTGTATGTGTGTGTGTGGTAGATGGTGTGTGTGTGCATGTGTGTGTGGTACATTGTGTATGTGTATGTGTGTGTGTGGTAGATTGTGTTTGTGTGTGTGTGGTAAATTGTGTGCGTGTGTTTGTGTGTGTGTGTGTGTGGAAGATTGTGTTTGTGTGTGTGTGGTAGTCTGTGTGTGTGTGGTAGATTGTGTGTGTGTGTGGTAGATTGTCTGTGTGTGGTAGAATGTGTTTATGTGTGTTTGTGTGGTAGATTGTAAATGTGTATGTGGTAGATTGTGTGTGTGTCTGTGTGTGTGGTGTGTCTGTGTGTCTGTGTGGTAGAATGTGTGTGTGTGTGTGAGTTTATCGTAGATTATGTGTGAGTGTGTGTGTGTGTGTGTGGTAGATTGAGTTTGTGTGGTAGATTGTGTGCCTGTGTCTGTGTGTGTGTGTGGTAGATTGTGTTTGTGTGTGTGTGGTAGATTGAGTGCGTGTGGTAGATTGTGTGTGTTGTGCGTGTGTGTGTGTTTGGTAGATTGTGTGTATGTGGTTGATTGCGTGCGTGTGTGTGTGGTGGATTGTGCTTGTGTGTGCGTGGTAGATTGTATGTGTGTGTGTCTGTGTGTGTGTGGTAGATTGTGTGTGTGTGTGGTAGATTGTGTATGTGTGTGTGTGTGTGTGTGTGTGTGTGTGTGTGTGTGTGGTAGATTGTGTTTGTGTGTCTGTGTGGTAGATTGTGTGTGTGTGTGTGTGTGTGTGTGTGTGTGTGTGTGTGTGTGTGTGTGTGTGTGTGTGTGTGTGTTGTGTGTGGTGGATTGTGTGTGTCTGTGTGTGCTAGATTGTGTGTGTGTGTGCGTGTGTGTGTGTGGTAGATTGCGTGTGTGTGTGTGTGTATGTGTGTGGTAGATTGTGATTGTGTGTGTGTGTGTGGTGTGGGGTAGATGGCGTTTATGTGTGTGTGTCTGGTAGATTGTGTGTGTGTGTGTGTGTGTGGTAGTGTTTATGTGTGTGATTGTGTGGTAGATTGTGTGTTTGTGTGTGTGTGTGGTAGATTGTGTGTGTGTGTTTGTGTGTGTGTGGAAGATTGTGTTTGTGTTTGTTTGTGTGTGTGGTAGATTGTGTGTGTGAGTGTGTGGTAGATTGTGGGTGTTTGTTGTGTAGTAGGTTGTGTGTGTGTGTGTGTGTGTGTGTGTGTGTGTGTGGTAGATTGTGTGTGTGTGTTACATTGTGTGTGTGTGTGTGTGTGTGTGTGTGTGTGGTACATTGAGTCTGTGTTTGTGTGTGTGTATGTGTGGTACGTTGTATGTGTGTGTGTGTGTTTGTGTCTGTGTGTTTGCGGTAGATTGTGTGTGTGTGGTAGATTGTGTTTGTGTGTGTGTGTATGTGTATGTGTGTGTGTGTGTAGCAGATTGTGTGTGTGTGGTAGATTGTTTGTGTGTGTGTGTGGTAGATTGTTTTTGTGTTTGTGTGCGTGTGCTAGATTGTTTGTTTGTGTGTCTGTGGTAGATTGTGTTTGTGTGTGTGTGTGTGTAGATTGTGTGTGTGTGTGTGTGTGTGTGTCTGTGGTAGATTGTGTGTGTGTGGTAGATTGTGTTTGTTTCAGTGTGTGTGTGGTAGATTATGTTTGTGTGTGTGTGTGTGTGTGTGTGTGTGTTACATTCATTTTGTGTGTGTGTGGTAGATTGTGTGTGTGTGTGGAAGATTGTGTGTGTGTGTGTGTGGTAGATTGTGTGTGTGTGGTAGATTGGGTTTGTGTGTGTGTGTGGGTGTGGTAGATTGTGTGTGTGTGGTAGATTGGGTTTGTGTGTGTGTGTGTGGGTGTGGTAGATTGTGTGTGTGTGTGTGTGTGTGTGGTAGATTGTGTGTGTTGTCGATTGTGTCTGTGTGTGTGTGTGGGGTTGTTTGTGTCTGTGTGTGTGGTAGATTGTGTGGGTCTGTATGTGTGTGTGTGTGAGTGTGTGTGCGGTAGATTGTGTGTGTGTGTGTGTGTGTGTGTCTGTGTGTGTGGTAGATTGTGTGTGTGTGGTCGATTGTGTCTGTGTGTGTGTGTGGGGTTGTTTGTGTGTGTGTGTGGTAGATTGTGTGTGTGTGTGTGCGTGTGTGGTTGTTTGTGGGTCTGTGTGGTAGATTGTCTGTGTGTGTTAGATTGTCTGTGTGTGTGTGTCTGTGTGTCTGTATGGTGGATTGTAAAAGTGTGTATGTGTGTATGTGTGGTAGTTTTTGTGTGTGTACGTGTGTGTGTGGTAGATTGTGTGTGTGTGGTAGAGTGTGTGTGTGTGTGTGTGTGTGTGGTAAATTGTGTGTGTGTGTGTGTATGTGGAAGATTGTGTGTATGTGGTAGATTGTGTGTGTGTGTGTGTGGTAGACTGTGTTTAAGTGTGAGTGTGTGGTAGATTGTGTGTGTGTGGTAGATTGTGTGTGGTTTGTGTGTGTGCGCTAGATAGTGTTTGTGTGTGTGTGGTAGATTGTGTGTGTGTGTGTGTGTGTGTGTGTTGTATCTTTGTGTGTGATAGATTGTTTGTGTGTGTGTGGGAGATTGTGTTTGTGTGTCTGTGTGTGGTAGATTGTGAGTGTGTGTGTGGTAGATTGTGTGTGTGTGTGTGTGTGTGTGGTAGATTGTGTTTTTGTATGTGTGTGTGTGGTAGATGGTGTGTGTGTGCGTGTGTGTGTGTGTGTGGTAGATTGTGTATGTGTATATGTGTGTGTGGTAGATTGTGTTTGTGTGTGTGTGGTAAATTGTGTGCGTGTGTTTGTGTGTGTGTGTGTGGAAGATTGTGTTTGTGTGTGTGTGGTAGTTTGTGTGAGTGTGGTAGATTGTGTGTGTGTGTGGTAGATTGTCTGTGTGTGGTAGAATGTGTTTATGTGTGTTTGTGTGGTAGATTGTAAATGTGTATGTGGTAGATTGTGTGTGTGTGTGTGTGGTGTGTCTGTGTGTCTGTGTGGTAGAATGTGTGTGTGTGTGTGTGTGAGTTTATCGTAGATTATGTGTGAGTGTGTGTGTGTGCGTGTGGTAGATTGAGTTTGTGTGGTAGATTGTGTGCCTGTGTCTGTGTGTGTGTGTGGTAGATTGTGTTTGTGTGTGTGTGGTAGATTGAGTGTGTGTGGTAGATTGTGTGTGTTGTGCGTGTGTGTGTGTTTGGTAGATTGTGTGTATGTGGTTGATTGCGTGCGTGTGTGTGTGGTGGATTGTGCTTGTGTGTGCGTGGTAGATTGTATGTGTGTGTGTCTGTGTGTGTGTGGTAGATTGTGTGTGTGTGTGGTAGATTGTGTGTGTGTGTGTGTGTGTGTGTGTGTGTGTGTGTGTGTGTGGTAGATTGTGTTTGTGTGTCTGTGTGGTAGATTGTGTGTGTGTGTGTGTGTGTGTGTGTGTGTGTGTGTGTGTGTGTGTGTGTGTGTGTGTGTGTGTGTGTGTGTGTGTGTGTGTGAGTTGTGTGTGGTGGATTGTGTGTGTCTGTGTGTGCTAGATTGTGTGTGTGTGTGTGTGTGTGTGTGTGTGTGTGTGGTAGATTGCGTGTGTGTGTGTGTGTGTGTGGTAGATTGTGATTGTGTGTGTGTGTGGTGTGGGGTAGATGGCGTTTATGTGTGTGTGTCTGGTAGATTGTGTGTGTGTGTGTGTGTGTGTGGTAGTGTTTATGTGTGTGATTGTGTGGTAGATTGTGTGTTTGTGTGTGTGTGTGGTAGATTGTGTGTGTGTGTTTGTGTGTGTGTCGTAGATTGTGTTTGTGTTTGTTTGTGTGTGTGGTAGATTGTGTGTGTGAGTGTGTGGTAGATTGTGGGTGTTTGTTGTGTAGTAGGTTGTGTGTGTGTGTGTGTGTGTGTGTGTGTGTGTGTGTGTGGTAGATTGTGTGTGTGTGTTACATTGTGTGTGTGTGTGTGTGTGGTACATTGAGTCTGTGTTTGTGTGTGTGTGTGTGGTACGTTGTATGTGTGTGTGTGTGTTTGTGTCTGTGTGTTTGCGGTAGATTGTGTGTGTGTGGTAGATTGTGTTTGTGTGTGTGTGTATGTGTATGTGTGTGTGTTTGTAGCAGATTGTGTGTGTGTGGTAGATTGTTTGTGTGTGTGTGTGGTAGATTGTTTTTGTGTTTGTGTGCGTGTGCTAGATTGTTTGTTTGTGTGTCTGTGGTAGATTGTGTTTGTGTGCGTGTGTGTGTAGATTGTGTGTGTGTGTGTGTGTGTGTGTGTGTGTGTGTGTGTCTGTGGTAGATTGTGTGTGTGTGGTAGATTGTGTTTGTTTCAGTGTGTGTGGTAGATTATGTTTGTGTGTGTGTGTGTGTGTGTGTGTGTGTGTTACATTCATTTTGTGTGTGTGTGGTAGATTGTGTGTGTGTGTGGAAGATTGTGTGTGTGTGTGTGTGGTAGATTGTGTGTGTGCGGTAGATTGGGTTTGTGTGTGTGTGTGGGTGTGGTAGATTGTGTGTGTGTGGTAGATTGGGTTTGTGTGTGTGTGAGTGTGGTAGATTGTGTGTGTGTGTGTCTGTGTGTGTGGTAGATTGTGTGTGTGTGGTCGATCGTGTCTGTGTGTGTGTGTGGGGTTGTTTGTGTCTGTGTGTGTGGTAGATTGTGTGTGTGTGTGTGTGTGTGTGTGTATGTTTGTGGTAGATTGTTTCTGTGTGTGTGCGTGTGTGGTTGTTTGTGTGTCAGTGTGGTAGATTGTGTTTGTGATTTAGATTGTGTGTCTGTGTGTCTGTGTGTTGGATTGTGAAAGTGTGTATGTGTGTATTTGTAGTAGTTTGTGTGTGTGTATGTGTGTGTGTGGTAGATTGTGTGTGTGGTAGATTGTGTGTGTGTGTGTGGTAAATTGTGTGTGTGTGTGTGTGTGTGTGTGTGTGTGCGTGTGTGTGTGGTAGATTGTGTTTGTGTGTGTGTGTGGTAGATTGTGTGTGTGGTAGATTGTGTTTGTGTGTGTGTGTGTGTTGAAGATTGTGTTTGTATGTGTGTGGTAGTTTGTGTGTGTGTGCTAGATTGTGTGTGTGTGTGTGGTAGATCGTCTGTGTGTGGTAGATTGTGTTTCTGTGTGTGTGTGGTAGATTGTAAGTGTGTATGTGGTAGATTGTGTGTGTGTGTGTGTGCGTGTGTGGTTGTTTGTGGGTCTGTGTGGTAGATTGTCTGTGTGTGTTAGATTGTCTGTGTGTGTGTGTCTGTATGGTGTATTGTAAAAGTGTGTATGTGTGTATGTGTGGTAGTTTTTGTGTGTGTACGTGTGTGTGTGGTAGATTGTGCGTGTGCGTATGTGTGTGTGGTAGAGAGTGTGTGTGTGTGTGTGTGTGTGTGTGTGTGTGTGTGTGTGGTAAATTGTGTGTGTGTGTGTGTATGTGGAAGATTGTGTGTATGTGGTAGATTGTGTGTGTGTGTGTGTGGTAGACTGTGTTTAAGTGTGAGTGTGTGGTAGATTGTGTGTGTGTGGTAGATTGTGTGTGGTTTGTGTGTGTGTGCTAGATAGTGTTTGTGTGTGTGTGGTAGATTGTGTGTGTGTGTGTGTGTGTGTGTGTGTTGTATCTTTGTGTGTGATAGATTGTTTGTGTGTGTGTGGGAGATTGTGTTTGTGTGTCTGTGTGTGGTAGATTGTGAGTGTGTGTGTGGTAGATTGTGTGTGTGTGTGTGGTAGATTGTGTTTTTGTATGTGTGTGTGTGGTAGATGGTGTGTGTGTGCATGTGTGTGTGGTAGATTGTGTATGTGTATGTGTGTGTGTGGTAGATTGTGTTTGTGTGTGTGTGGTAAATTGTGTGCGTGTGTTTGTGTGTGTGTGTGTGGAAGATTGTGTTTGTGTGTGTGGTAGTTTGTGTGTGTGTGGTAGATTGTGTGTGTGTGGTAGATTGTCTGTGTGTGGTAGAATGTGTTTATGTGTGTTTGTGTGGTAGATTGTAAATGTGTATGTGGTAGATTGTGTGTGTGTGTGTGTGGTGTGTCTGTGTGTGTGTGTGGTAGAATGTGTGTGTGTGTGTGAGTTTATCGTAGATTATGTGTGAGTGTGTGTGTGTGCGTGTGGTAGATTGAGTTTGTGTGGTAGATTGTGTGCCTGTGTCTGTGTGTGTGTGTGGTAGATTGTGTTTGTGTGTGTGTGGTAGATTGAGTGCGTGTGGTAGATTGTGTGTGTTGTGCGTGTGTGTGTGTTTGGTAGATTGTGTGTATGTGGTTGATTGCGTGCGTGTGTGTGAGGTGGATTGTGCTTGTGTGTGCGTGGTAGATTGTATGTGTGTGTGTCTGTGTGTGTGTGGTAGATTGTGTGTGTGTGTGGTAGATTGTGTATGTGTGTGTGTGTGTGTGTGTGTGTGTGTGTGTGTGTGTGGTAGATTGTGTTTGTGTGTCTGTGTGGTAGATTGTGTGTGTGTGTGTGTGTGTGTGTGTGTGTGTGTGTGTGTGTGTGTGTGTTGTGTGTGGTAGATTGTGTGTGTCTGTGTGTGCTAGATTGTGTGTGTGTGTGTGTGTGTGTGTGTGTGGTAGATTGCGTGTGTGTGTGTGTGTATGTGTGTGGTAGATTGTGATTGTGTGTGTGTGTGTGTGGTGTGGGGTAGATGGCGTTTATGTGTGTGTGTCTGGTAGATTGTGTGTGTGTGTGTGTGTGTGTGTGGTAGTGTTTATGTGTGTGATTGTGTGGTAGATTGTGTGTGTGTGTGTATGTGGTAGATTGTGTGTGTGTGTGTGTGGTAGACTGTGTTTAAGTGTGAGTGTGTGGTAGATTGTGTGTGTGTGGTAGATTGTGTGTGGTTTGTGTGTGTGTGCTAGATAGTGTTTGTGTGTGTGTGGTAGATTGTGTGTGTGTGTGTGTGTGTGTGTGTGTGTGTGTGTGTGTTGTATCTTTGTGTGTGATAGATTGTTTGTGTGTGTGTGGGAGATTGTGTTTGTGTGTCTGTGTGTGGTAGATTGTGAGTGTGTGTGTGGTAGATTGTGTGTGTGTGTGTGGTAGATTGTGTTTTTGTATGTGTGTGTGGTAGATGGTGTGTGTGTGCATGTGTGTGTGGTAGATTGTGTATGTGTATGTGTGTGTGTGGTAGATTGTGTTTGTGTGTGTGTGGTAAATTGTGTGCGTGTGTTTGTGTGTGTGTGTGTGGAAGATTGTGTTTGTGTGTGTGGTAGTTTGTGTGTGTATGGTAGATTGTGTGTGTGTGGTAGATTGTCTGTGTGTGGTAGAATGTGTTTATGTGTGTTTGTGTGGTAGATTGTAAATGTGTATGTGGTAGATTGTGTGTGTGTGTGTGTGGTGTGTCTGTGTGTGTGTGTGGTAGAATGTGTGTGTGTGTGTGAGTTTATCGTAGATTATGTGTGAGTGTGTGTGTGTGCGTGTGGTAGATTGAGTTTGTGTGGTAGATTGTGTGCCTGTGTCTGTGTGTGTGTGTGGTAGATTGTGTTTGTGTGTGTGTGGTAGATTGAGTGCGTGTGGTAGATTGTGGGTGTTGTGCGTGTGTGTGTGTTTGGTAGATTGTGTGTATGTGGTTGATTGCGTGCGTGTGTGTGAGGTGGATTGTGCTTGTGTGTGCGTGGTAGATTGTATGTGTGTGTGTCTGTGTGTGTGTGGTAGATTGTGTGTGTGTGTGGTAGATTGTGTATGTGTGTGTGTGTGTGTGTGTGTGTGTGTGTGTGGTAGATTGTGTGTGTGTGTCTGTGTGGTAGATTGTGTGTGTGTGTGTGTGTGTGTGTGTGTGTGTGTGTGTGTGTGTGTGTGTGTGTTACATTCATTTTGTGTGTGTGTGGTAGATTGTGTGTGTGTGTGGAAGATTGTGTGTGTGTGTGTGTGGTAGATTGTGTGTGTGTGGTAGATTGGGTTTGTGTGTGTGTGTGGGTGTGGTAGATTGTGTGTGTGTGGTAGATTGGGTTTGTGTGTGTGTGTGTGGGTGTGGTAGATTGTGTGTTTGTGTGTGTGTGTGTGGTAGATTGTGTGTGTTGTCGATTGTGTCTGTGTGTGTGTGTGGGGTTGTTTGTGTCTGTGTGTGTGGTAGATTGTGTGTGTCTGTATGTGAGTGTGTGTGTGTGTGTGTGTGGTAGATTGTGTGTGTGTGTGTGTGTGTGTGTGTCTGTGCGTGTGGTAGATTGTGTGTGTGTGGTCGATTGTGTCTGTGTGTGTGTGTGGGGTTGTTTGTGTGTGTGTGTGGTAGATTGTGTGTGTGTGTGTGCGTGTGTGGTTGTTTGTGGGTCTGTGTGGTAGATTGTCTGTGTGTGTTAGATTGTCTGTGTGTGTGTGTCTGTGTGTCTGTATGGTGGATTGTAAAAGTGTGTATGTGTGTATGTGTGGTAGTTTTTGTGTGTGTACGTGTGTGTGTGGTAGATTGTGTGTGTGTGGTAGAGTGTGTGTGTGTGTGTGTGTGTGTGGTAAATTGTGTGTGTGTGTGTGTATGTGGAAGATTGTGTGTATGTGGTAGATTGTGTGTGTGTGTGTGTGGTAGACTGTGTTTAAGTGTGAGTGTGTGGTAGATTGTGTGTGTGTGGTAGATTGTGTGTGGTTTGTGTGTGTGCGCTAGATAGTGTTTGTGTGTGTGTGGTAGATTGTGTGTGTGTGTGTGTGTGTGTGTGTTGTATCTTTGTGTGTGATAGATTGTTTGTGTGTGTGTGGGAGATTGTGTTTGTGTGTCTGTGTGTGGTAGATTGTGAGTGTGTGTGTGGTAGATTGTGTGTGTGTGTGTGTGTGTGTGTGTGGTAGATTGTGTTTTTGTATGTGTGTGTGTGGTAGATGGTGTGTGTGTGCGTGTGTGTGTGTGTGGTAGATTGTGTATGTGTATGTGTGTGTGTGGTAGATTGTGTTTGTGTGTGTGTGGTAAATTGTGTGCGTGTGTTTGTGTGTGTGTGTGTGGAAGATTGTGTTTGTGTGTGTGTGGTAGTTTGTGTGAGTGTGGTAGATTGTGTGTGTGTGTGGTAGATTGTCTGTGTGTGGTAGAATGTGTTTATGTGTGTTTGTGTGGTAGATTGTAAATGTGTATGTGGTAGATTGTGTGTGTGTGTGTGTGGTGTGTCTGTGTGTCTGTGTGGTAGAATGTGTGTGTGTGTGTGTGTGAGTTTATCGTAGATTATGTGTGAGTGTGTGTGTGTGTGTGTGGTAGATTGAGTTTGTGTGGTAGATTGTGTGCCTGTGTCTGTGTGTGTGTGTGGTAGATTGTGTGTGTGTGTGTGTGGTAGATTGAGTGTGTGTGGTAGATTGTGTGTGTTGTGCGTGTGTGTGTGTTTGGTAGATTGTGTGTATGTGGTTGATTGCGTGCGTGTGTGTGTGGTGGATTGTGCTTGTGTGTGCGTGGTAGATTGTATGTGTGTGTGTCTGTGTGTGTGTGGTAGATTGTGTGTGTGTGTGGTAGATTGTGTGTGTGTGTGTGTGTGTGTGTGTGTGTGTGGTAGATTGTGTTTGTGTGTCTGTGTGGTAGATTGTCTGTGTGTGTGTGTGTGTGTGTGTGTGTGTGTGTGTGTGTGTGTGTGTGTGTGTGAGTTGTGTGTGGTGGATTGTGTGTGTCTGTGTGTGCTAGATTGTGTGTGTGTGTGTGTGTGTGTGTGTGTGTGTGTGTGTGTGTGTGTGTGTGTGTGTGTGTGTGTGGTAGATTGCGTGTGTGTGTGTGTGTGTGGTAGATTGTGATTGTGTGTGTGTGTGGTGTGGGGTAGATGGCGTTTATGTGTGTGTGTCTGGTAGATTGTGTGTGTGTGTGTGTGTGTGTGTGGTAGTGTTTATGTGTGTGATTGTGTGGTAGATTGTGTGTTTGTGTGTGTGTGTGTGGTAGATTGTGTGTGTGTGTTTGTGTGTGTGTCGTAGATTGTGTTTGTGTTTGTTTGTGTGTGTGGTAGATTGTGTGTGTGAGTGTGTGGTAGATTGTGGGTGTTTGTTGTGTAGTAGGTTGTGTGTGTGTGTGTGTGTGTGTGTGTGTGTGTGGTAGATTGTGTGTGTGTGTTACATTGTGTGTGTGTGTGTGTGTGTGTGTGTGGTACATTGAGTCTGTGTTTGTGTGTGTGTGTGTGTGGTACATTGTATGTGTGTGTGTGTGTTTGTTTCTGTGTGTTTGCGGTAGATTGTGTGTGTGTGGTAGATTGTGTTTGTGTGTGTGTGTATGTGTATGTGTGTGTGTGGGTGTGGTAGATTGTGTGTGTGTGGTAGATTGAGTTTCTGTGTGTGTGTGGTAGATTGTGTGTGTGTGTGTGTGTGTGTGTGTGTGGAATATTGAGTGTGTGTGTGTGTGGTAGATTGTGTGTGTGGTAGATTGGGTTTGTATGTGTGTGTGTGGGTGTGGTAGATTGTGTGTGTGTGGTAGATTGAGTTTGTGTGTGTGTGTGTGTGTGTGTGTGTGTGTGTGTGGTAGATTGTGTGTGTGTGTGTGTGTGTCTGTGCGTGTGGTAGATTGTGTGTGTGTGGTCGATTGTGTCTGTGTGTGTGTGTGGGGTTGTTTGTGTGTGTGTGTGGTAGATTGTGTGTGTGTGTGTGCGTGTGTGGTTGTTTGTGGGTCTGTGTGGTAGATTGTCTGTGTGTGTTAGATTGTCTGTGTGTGTGTGTCTGTGTGTCTGTATGGTGGATTGTAAAAGTGTGTATGTGTGTATGTGTGGTAGTTTTTGTGTGTGTACGTGTGCGTGTGGTAGATTGTGTGTGTGCGTATGTGTGTGTGGTAGAGAGTGTGTGTGTGTGTGTGTGTGTGTGTGTGGTAAATTGTGTGTGTGTGTGTGTATGGGGAAGATTGTGTGTATGTGGTAGATTGTGTGTGTGTGTGTGTGGTAGACTGTGTTTAAGTGTGAGTGTGTGGTAGATTGTGTGTGTGTGGCAGATTGTGTGTGGTTTGTGTGTGTGTGCTAGATAGTGTTTGTGTGTGTGTGGTAGATTGTGTGTGTGTGTGTGTGTGTGTGTGTGTGTGTTGTATCTTTGTGTGTGATAGATTGTTTGTGTGTGTGTGGGAGATTGTGTTTGTGTGTCTGTGTGTGGTAGATTGTGAGTGTGTGTGTGGTAGATTGTGTGTGTGTGTGTGGTAGATTGTGTTTTTGTATGTGTGTGTGTGGTAGATGGTGTGTGTGTGCATGTGTGTGTGGTACATTGTGTATGTGTATGTGTGTGTGTGGTAGATTGTGTTTGTGTGTGTGTGGTAAATTGTGTGCGTGTGTTTGTGTGTGTGTGTGTGGAAGATTGTGTTTGTGTGTGTGTGGTAGTTTGTGTGTGTGTGGTAGATTGTGTGTGTGTGTGTGGTAGATTGTCTGTGTGTGGTAGATTGTTTTTCTGTGTGTGTGTGTGGTAGATTGTCTGTGTGTGGTAGAATGTGTTTATGTGTGTTTGTGTGGTAGATTGTAAATGTGTATGTGGTAGATTGTGTGTGTGTCTGTGTGTGTGGTGTGTCTGTGTGTCTGTGTGGTAGAATGTGTGTGTGTGTGTGAGTTTATCGTAGATTATGTGTGAGTGTGTGTGTGTGTGTGTGGTAGATTGAGTTTGTGTGGTAGATTGTGTGCCTGTGTCTGTGTGTGTGTGTGGTAGATTGTGTTTGTGTGTGTGTGGTAGATTGAGTGCGTGTGGTAGATTGTGTGTGTGTGTGCGTGTGTGTGTGTTTGGTAGATTGCGTGTGTGTGTGTGTGTATGTGTGTGGTAGATTGTGATTGTGTGTGTGTGTGTGGTGTGGGGTAGATGGCGTTTATGTGTGTGTGTCTGGTAGATTGTGTGTGTGTGTGTGTGTGTGTGTGGTAGTGTTTATGTGTGTGATTGTGTGGTAGATTGTGTGTTTGTGTGTGTGTGTGGTAGATTGTGTGTGTGTGTTTGTGTGTGTGTGGAAGATTGTGTTTGTGTTTGTTTGTGTGTGTGGTAGATTGTGTGTGTGAGTGTGTGGTAGATTGTGGGTGTTTGTTGTGTAGTAGGTTGTGTGTGTGTGTGTGTGTGTGTGTGTGTGTGTGTGGTAGATTGTGTGTGTGTGTTACATTGTGTGTGTGTGTGTGTGTGTGTGTGTGTGTGGTACATTGAGTCTGTGTTTGTGTGTGTGTATGTGTGGTACGTTGTATGTGTGTGTGTGTGTTTGTGTCTGTGTGTTTGCGGTAGATTGTGTGTGTGTGGTAGATTGTGTTTGTGTGTGTGTGTATGTGTATGTGTGTGTGTGTGTAGCAGATTGTGTGTGTGTGGTAGATTGTTTGTGTGTGTGTGTGGTAGATTGTTTTTGTGTTTGTGTGCGTGTGCTAGATTGTTTGTTTGTGTGTCTGTGGTAGATTGTGTTTGTGTGTGTGTGTGTGTGTAGATTGTGTGTGTGTGTGTGTGTGTGTGTGTCTGTGGTAGATTGTGTGTGTGTGGTAGATTGTGTTTGTTTCAGTGTGTGTGTGGTAGATTATGTTTGTGTGTGTGTGTGTGTGTGTGTGTGTGTGTTACATTCATTTTGTGTGTGTGTGGTAGATTGTGTGTGTGTGTGGAAGATTGTGTGTGTGTGTGTGTGGTAGATTGTGTGTGTGTGGTAGATTGGGTTTGTGTGTGTGTGTGGGTGTGGTAGATTGTGTGTGTGTGGTAGATTGGGTTTGTGTGTGTGTGTGTGGGTGTGGTAGATTGTGTGTGTGTGTGTGTGTGTGTGGTAGATTGTGTGTGTTGTCGATTGTGTCTGTGTGTGTGTGTGGGGTTGTTTGTGTCTGTGTGTGTGGTAGATTGTGTGGGTCTGTATGTGTGTGTGTGTGAGTGTGTGTGCGGTAGATTGTGTGTGTGTGTGTGTGTGTGTCTGTGTGTGTGGTAGATTGTGTGTGTGTGGTCGATTGTGTCTGTGTGTGTGTGTGGGGTTGTTTGTGTGTGTGTGTGGTAGATTGTGTGTGTGTGTGTGCGTGTGTGGTTGTTTGTGGGTCTGTGTGGTAGATTGTCTGTGTGTGTTAGATTGTCTGTGTGTGTGTGTCTGTGTGTCTGTATGGTGGATTGTAAAAGTGTGTATGTGTATATGTGTGGTAGTTTTTGTGTGTGTACGTGTGTGTGTGGTAGATTGTGTGTGTGTGGTAGAGTGTGTGTGTGTGTGTGTGTGTGTGGTAAATTGTGTGTGTGTGTGTGTATGTGGAAGATTGTGTGTATGTGGTAGATTGTGTGTGTGTGTGTGTGGTAGACTGTGTTTAAGTGTGAGTGTGTGGTAGATTGTGTGTGTGTGGTAGATTGTGTGTGGTTTGTGTGTGTGCGCTAGATAGTGTTTGTGTGTGTGTGGTAGATTGTGTGTGTGTGTGTGTGTGTGTGTGTTGTATCTTTGTGTGTGATAGATTGTTTGTGTGTGTGTGGGAGATTGTGTTTGTGTGTCTGTGTGTGGTAGATTGTGAGTGTGTGTGTGGTAGATTGTGTGTGTGTGTGTGTGTGTGTGGTAGATTGTGTTTTTGTATGTGTGTGTGTGGTAGATGGTGTGTGTGTGCGTGTGTGTGTGTGTGTGGTAGATTGTGTATGTGTATATGTGTGTGTGGTAGATTGTGTTTGTGTGTGTGTGGTAAATTGTGTGCGTGTGTTTGTGTGTGTGTGTGTGGAAGATTGTGTTTGTGTGTGTGTGGTAGTTTGTGTGAGTGTGGTAGATTGTGTGTGTGTGTGGTAGATTGTCTGTGTGTGGTAGAATGTGTTTATGTGTGTTTGTGTGGTAGATTGTAAATGTGTATGTGGTAGATTGTGTGTGTGTGTGTGTGGTGTGTCTGTGTGTCTGTGTGGTAGAATGTGTGTGTGTGTGTGTGTGAGTTTATCGTAGATTATGTGTGAGTGTGTGTGTGTGCGTGTGGTAGATTGAGTTTGTGTGGTAGATTGTGTGCCTGTGTCTGTGTGTGTGTGTGGTAGATTGTGTTTGTGTGTGTGTGGTAGATTGAGTGTGTGTGGTAGATTGTGTGTGTTGTGCGTGTGTGTGTGTTTGGTAGATTGTGTGTATGTGGTTGATTGCGTGCGTGTGTGTGTGGTGGATTGTGCTTGTGTGTGCGTGGTAGATTGTATGTGTGTGTGTCTGTGTGTGTGTGGTAGATTGTGTGTGTGTGTGGTAGATTGTGTGTGTGTGTGTGTGTGTGTGTGTGTGTGTGTGTGTGTGTGGTAGATTGTGTTTGTGTGTCTGTGTGGTAGATTGTGTGTGTGTGTGTGTGTGTGTGTGTGTGTGTGTGTGTGTGTGTGTGTGTGTGTGTGTGTGTGAGTTGTGTGTGGTGGATTGTGTGTGTCTGTGTGTGCTAGATTGTGTGTGTGTGTGTGTGTGTGTGTGTGTGTGTGTGTGTGTGGTAGATTGCGTGTGTGTGTGTGTGTGTGTGTGGTAGATTGTGATTGTGTGTGTGTGTGGTGTGGGGTAGATGGCGTTTATGTGTGTGTGTCTGGTAGATTGTGTGTGTGTGTGTGTGTGTGTGGTAGTGTTTATGTGTGTGATTGTGTGGTAGATTGTGTGTTTGTGTGTGTGTGTGGTAGATTGTGTGTGTGTGTTTGTGTGTGTGTCGTAGATTGTGTTTGTGTTTGTTTGTGTGTGTGGTAGATTGTGTGTGTGAGTGTGTGGTAGATTGTGGGTGTTTGTTGTGTAGTAGGTTGTGTGTGTGTGTGTGTGTGTGTGTGTGTGTGTGTGTGTGTGGTAGATTGTGTGTGTGTGTTACATTGTGTGTGTGTGTGTGTGTGGTACATTGAGTCTGTGTTTGTGTGTGTGTGTGTGTGGTACGTTGTATGTGTGTGTGTGTGTTTGTGTCTGTGTGTTTGCGGTAGATTGTGTGTGTGTGGTAGATTGTGTTTGTGTGTGTGTGTATGTGTATGTGTGTGTGTGTGTAGCAGATTGTGTGTGTGTGGTAGATTGTTTGTGTGTGTGTGTGGTAGATTGTTTTTGTGTTTGTGTGCGTGTGCTAGATTGTTTGTTTGTGTGTCTGTAATAGATTGTGTTTGTGTGTGTGTGTGTGTAGATTGTGTGTGTGTGTGTGTGTGTGTGTGTGTGTCTGTGGTAGATTGTGTGTGTGTGGTAGATTGTGTTTGTTTCAGTGTGTGTGGTAGATTATGTTTGTGTGTGTGTGTGTGTGTGTGTGTGTGTTACATTCATTTTGTGTGTGTGTGGTAGATTGTGTGTGTGTGTGGAAGATTGTGTGTGTGTGTGTGTGGTAGATTGTGTGTGTGTGGTAGATTGGGTTTGTGTGTGTGTGTGGGTGTGGTAGATTGTGTGTGTGTGGTAGATTGGGTTTGTGTGTGTGTGTGTGAGTGTGGTAGATTGTGTGTGTGTGTGTCTGTGTGTGTGGTAGATTGTGTGTGTGTGGTCGATCGTGTCTGTGTGTGTGTGTGGGGTTGTTTGTGTCTGTGTGTGTGGTAGATTGTGTGTGTGTGTGTGTGTGTGTGTGTGTGTATGTTTGTGGTAGATTGTTTGTGTGTGTGTGCGTGTGTGGTTGTTTGTGTGTCAGTGTGGTAGATTGTGTTTGTGATTTAGATTGTGTGTCTGTGTGTCTGTGTGTTGGATTGTGAAAGTGTGTATGTGTGTATGTGTAGTAGTTTGTGTGTGTGTATGTGTGTGTGTGGTAGATTGTGTGTGTGGTAGATTGTGTGTGTGTGTGTGGTAAATTGTGTGTGTGTGTGTGTGTGTGTGTGTGTGTGTGGTAGATTGTGTTTGTGTGTGTGTGTGGTAGATTGTGTGTGTGGTAGATTGTGTTTGTGTGTGTGTGTGTGTTGAAGATTGTGTTTGTATGTGTGTGGTAGTTTGTGTGTGTGTGCTAGATTGTGTGTGTGTGTGTGGTAGATCGTCTGTGTGTGGTAGATTGTGTTTCTGTGTGTGTGTGTGGTAGATTGTAAGTGTGTATGTGGTAGATTGTGTGTGTGTGTGTGTGCGTGTGTGGTTGTTTGTGGGTCTGTGTGGTAGATTGTCTGTGTGTGTTAGATTGTCTGTGTGTGTGTGTCTGTGTGTCTGTATGGTGGATTGTAAAAGTGTGTATGTGTGTATGTGTGGTAGTTTTTGTGTGTGTACGTGTGTGTGTGGTAGATTGTGCGTGTGCGTATGTGTGTGTGGTAGAGAGTGTGTGTGTGTGTGTGTGTGTGTGTGTGTGTGTGGTAAATTGTGTGTGTGTGTGTGTATGTGGAAGATTGTGTGTATGTGGTAGATTGTGTGTGTGTGTGTGTGGTAGACTGTGTTTAAGTGTGAGTGTGTGGTAGATTGTGTGTGTGTGGTAGATTGTGTGTGGTTTGTGTGTGTGTGCTAGATAGTGTTTGTGTGTGTGTGGTAGATTGTGTGTGTGTGTGTGTGTGTGTGTGTGTGTTGTATCTTTGTGTGTGATAGATTGTTTGTGTGTGTGTGGGAGATTGTGTTTGTGTGTCTGTGTGTGGTAGATTGTGAGTGTGTGTGTGGTAGATTGTGTGTGTGTGTGTGGTAGATTGTGTTTTTGTATGTGTGTGTGTGGTAGATGGTGTGTGTGTGCATGTGTGTGTGGTAGATTGTGTATGTGTATGTGTGTGTGTGGTAGATTGTGTTTGTGTGTGTGTGGTAAATTGTGTGCGTGTGTTTGTGTGTGTGTGTGTGGAAGATTGTGTTTGTGTGTGTGGTAGTTTGTGTGTGTGTGGTAGATTGTGTGTGTGTGGTAGATTGTCTGTGTGTGGTAGAATGTGTTTATGTGTGTTTGTGTGGTAGATTGTAAATGTGTATGTGGTAGATTGTGTGTGTGTGTGTGTGGTGTGTCTGTGTGTGTGTGTGGTAGAATGTGTGTGTGTGTGTGAGTTTATCGTAGATTATGTGTGAGTGTGTGTGTGTGCGTGTGGTAGATTGAGTTTGTGTGGTAGATTGTGTGCCTGTGTCTGTGTGTGTGTGTGGTAGATTGTGTTTGTGTGTGTGTGGTAGATTGAGTGCGTGTGGTAGATTGTGTGTGTTGTGCGTGTGTGTGTGTTTGGTAGATTGTGTGTATGTGGTTGATTGCGTGCGTGTGTGTGAGGTGGATTGTGCTTGTGTGTGCGTGGTAGATTGTATGTGTGTGTGTCTGTGTGTGTGTGGTAGATTGTGTGTGTGTGTGGTAGATTGTGTATGTGTGTGTGTGTGTGTGTGTGTGTGTGTGTGTGTGTGTGGTAGATTGTGTTTGTGTGTCTGTGTGGTAGATTGTGTGTGTGTGTGTGTGTGTGTGTGTGTGTGTGTGTGTGTGTGTGTGTGTGTGTTGTGTGTGGTAGATTGTGTGTGTCTGTGTGTGCTAGATTGTGTGTGTGTGTGTGTGTGTGTGTGTGTGGTAGATTGCGTGTGTGTGTGTGTGTATGTGTGTGGTAGATTGTGATTGTGTGTGTGTGTGTGGTGTGGGGTAGATGGCGTTTATGTGTGTGTGTCTGGTAGATTGTGTGTGTGTGTGTGTGTGTGTGTGGTAGTGTTTATGTGTGTGATTGTGTGGTAGATTGTGTGTGTGTGTGTATGTGGTAGATTGTGTGTGTGTGTGTGTGGTAGACTGTGTTTAAGTGTGAGTGTGTGGTAGATTGTGTGTGTGTGGTAGATTGTGTGTGGTTTGTGTGTGTGTGCTAGATAGTGTTTGTGTGTGTGTGGTAGATTGTGTGTGTGTGTGTGTGTGTGTGTGTGTGTGTGTGTTGTATCTTTGTGTGTGATAGATTGTTTGTGTGTGTGTGGGAGATTGTGTTTGTGTGTCTGTGTGTGGTAGATTGTGAGTGTGTGTGTGGTAGATTGTGTGTGTGTGTGTGGTAGATTGTGTTTTTGTATGTGTGTGTGGTAGATGGTGTGTGTGTGCATGTGTGTGTGGTAGATTGTGTATGTGTATGTGTGTGTGTGGTAGATTGTGTTTGTGTGTGTGTGGTAAATTGTGTGCGTGTGTTTGTGTGTGTGTGTGTGGAAGATTGTGTTTGTGTGTGTGGTAGTTTGTGTGTGTATGGTAGATTGTGTGTGTGTGGTAGATTGTCTGTGTGTGGTAGAATGTGTTTATGTGTGTTTGTGTGGTAGATTGTAAATGTGTATGTGGTAGATTGTGTGTGTGTGTGTGTGGTGTGTCTGTGTGTGTGTGTGGTAGAATGTGTGTGTGTGTGTGAGTTTATCGTAGATTATGTGTGAGTGTGTGTGTGTGCGTGTGGTAGATTGAGTTTGTGTGGTAGATTGTGTGCCTGTGTCTGTGTGTGTGTGTGGTAGATTGTGTTTGTGTGTGTGTGGTAGATTGAGTGCGTGTGGTAGATTGTGGGTGTTGTGCGTGTGTGTGTGTTTGGTAGATTGTGTGTATGTGGTTGATTGCGTGCGTGTGTGTGAGGTGGATTGTGCTTGTGTGTGCGTGGTAGATTGTATGTGTGTGTGTCTGTGTGTGTGTGGTAGATTGTGTGTGTGTGTGGTAGATTGTGTATGTGTGTGTGTGTGTGTGTGTGTGTGTATGTGTGTGTGGTAGATTGTGTTTGTGTGTCTGTGTGGTAGATTGTGTGTGTGTGTGTGTGTGTGTGTGTGTGTGTGTGTGTGTGTGTGTGCGTTGTGTGTGGTAGATTGTGTGTGTCTGTGTGTGCTAGATTGTGTGTGTGTGTGTGTGTGTGTGTGTGTGGTAGATTGCGTGTGTGTGTGTGTGTATGTGTGTGGTAGATTGTGATTGTGTGTGTGTGTGTGGTGTGGGGTAGATGGCGTTTATGTGTGTGTGTCTGGTAGATTGTGTGTGTGTGTGTGTGTGTGTGTGGTAGTGTTTATGTGTGTGATTGTGTGGTAGATTGTGTGTTTGTGTGTGTGTGTGGTAGATTGTGTGTGTGTGTTTGTGTGTGTGTGGTAGATTGTGTTTGTGTTTGTTTGTGTGTGTGGTAGATTGTGTGTGTGAGTGTGTGGTAGATTGTGGGTGTTTGTTGTGTAGTAGGTTGTGTGTGTGTGTGTGTGTGTGTGTGTGTGTGGTAGATTGTGTGTGTGTGTTACATTGTGTGTGTGTGTGTGTGTGTGTGTGTGTGGTACATTGAGTCTGTGTTTGTGTGTGTGTGTGTGTGGTACGTTGTATGTGTGTGTGTGTGTTTGTGTCTGTGTGTTTGCGGTAGATTGTGTGTGTGTGGTAGATTGTGTTTGTGTGTGTGTGTATGTGTATGTGTGTGTGTGTGTAGCAGATTGTGTGTGTGTGTGGTAGATTGTTTGTGTGTGTGTGTGGTAGATTGTTTTTGTGTTTGTGTGCGTGTGCTAGATTGTTTGTTTGTGTGTCTGTGGTAGATTGTGTTTGTGTGTGTGTGTGTGTAGATTGTGTGTGTGTGTGTGTGTGTGTCTGTGGTAGATTGTGTGTGTGTGGTAGATTGTGTTTGTTTCAGTGTGTGTGTGGTAGATTATGTTTGTGTGTGTGTGTGTGTGTGTGTGTGTTACATTCATTTTGTGTGTGTGTGGTAGATTGTGTGTGTGTGTGGAAGATTGTGTGTGTGTGTGTGTGGTAGATTGTGTGTGTGTGGTAGATTGGGTTTGTGTGTGTGTGTGGGTGTGGTAGATTGTGTGTGTGTGGTAGATTGGGTTTGTGTGTGTGTGTGTGGGTGTGGTAGATTGTGTGTGTGTGTGTGTGTGTGTGTGTGTGTGGTAGATTGTGTGTGTTGTCGATTGTGTCTGTGTGTGTGTGTGGGGTTGTTTGTGTCTGTGTGTGTGGTAGATTGTGTGTGTCTGTATGTGAGTGTGTGTGTGTGTGTGTGTGGTAGATTGTGTGTGTGTGTGTGTGTGTGTGTGTCTGTGCGTGTGGTAGATTGTGTGTGTGTGGTCGATTGTGTCTGTGTGTGTGTGTGGGGTTGTTTGTGTGTGTGTGTGGTAGATTGTGTGTGTGTGTGTGCGCGTGTGTGGTTGTTTGTGGGTCTGTGTGGTAGATTGTCTGTGTGTGTTAGATTGTCTGTGTGTGTGTGTCTGTGTGTCTGTATGGTGGATTGTAAAAGTGTGTATGTGTGTATGTGTGGTAGTTTTTGTGTGTGTACGTGTGTGTGTGGTAGATTGTGTGTGTGTGGTAGAGTGTGTGTGTGTGTGTGTGTGTGTGGTAAATTGTGTGTGTGTGTGTGTATGTGGAAGATTGTGTGTATGTGGTAGATTGTGTGTGTGTGTGTGTGGTAGACTGTGTTTAAGTGTGAGTGTGTGGTAGATTGTGTGTGTGTGGTAGATTGTGTGTGGTTTGTGTGTGTGCGCTAGATAGTGTTTGTGTGTGTGTGGTAGATTGTGTGTGTGTGTGTGTGTGTGTGTGTTGTATCTTTGTGTGTGATAGATTGTTTGTGTGTGTGTGGGAGATTGTGTTTGTGTGTCTGTGTGTGGTAGATTGTGAGTGTGTGTGTGGTAGATTGTGTGTGTGTGTGTGTGTGTGTGTGTGGTAGATTGTGTTTTTGTATGTGTGTGTGTGGTAGATGGTGTGTGTGTGCGTGTGTGTGTGTGTGGTAGATTGTGTATGTGTATGTGTGTGTGTGGTAGATTGTGTTTGTGTGTGTGTGGTAAATTGTGTGCGTGTGTTTGTGTGTGTGTGTGTGGAAGATTGTGTTTGTGTGTGTGTGTGGTAGTTTGTGTGAGTGTGGTAGATTGTGTGTGTGTGTGGTAGATTGTCTGTGTGTGGTAGAATGTGTTTATGTGTGTTTGTGTGGTAGATTGTAAATGTGTATGTGGTAGATTGTGTGTGTGTGTGTGTGGTGTGTCTGTGTGTCTGTGTGGTAGAATGTGTGTGTGTGTGTGTGTGAGTTTATCGTAGATTATGTGTGAGTGTGTGTGTGTGTGTGTGGTAGATTGAGTTTGTGTGGTAGATTGTGTGCCTGTGTCTGTGTGTGTGTGTGGTAGATTGTGTTTGTGTGTGTGTGGTAGATTGAGTGTGTGTGGTAGATTGTGTGTGTTGTGCGTGTGTGTGTGTTTGGTAGATTGTGTGTATGTGGTTGATTGCGTGCGTGTGTGTGTGGTGGATTGTGCTTGTGTGTGCGTGGTAGATTGTATGTGTGTGTGTCTGTGTGTGTGTGGTAGATTGTGTGTGTGTGTGGTAGATTGTGTGTGTGTGTGTGTGTGTGTGTGTGTGGTAGATTGTGTTTGTGTGTCTGTGTGGTAGATTGTCTGTGTGTGTGTGTGTGTGTGTGTGTGTGTGTGTGTGTGTGTGTGTGTGTGTGTGTGTGTGTGTGTGTGAGTTGTGTGTGGTGGATTGTGTGTGTCTGTGTGTGCTAGATTGTGTGTGTGTGTGTGTGTGTGTGTGTGTGTGTGTGTGTGTGTGTGTGTGTGTGGTAGATTGCGTGTGTGTGTGTGTGTGTGTGGTAGATTGTGATTGTGTGTGTGTGTGGTGTGGGGTAGATGGCGTTTATGTGTGTGTGTCTGGTAGATTGTGTGTGTGTGTGTGTGTGTGTGGTAGTGTTTATGTGTGTGATTGTGTGGTAGATTGTGTGTTTGTGTGTGTGTGTGGTAGATTGTGTGTGTGTGTTTGTGTGTGTGTCGTAGATTGTGTTTGTGTTTGTTTGTGTGTGTGGTAGATTGTGTGTGTGAGTGTGTGGTAGATTGTGGGTGTTTGTTGTGTAGTAGGTTGTGTGTGTGTGTGTGTGTGTGTGTGTGGTAGATTGTGTGTGTGTGTTACATTGTGTGTGTGTGTGTGTGTGTGTGTGTGTGTGGTACATTGAGTCTGTGTTTGTGTGTGTGTGTGTGTGGTACGTTGTATGTGTGTGTGTGTGTTTGTGTCTGTGTGTTTGCGGTAGATTGTGTGTGTGTGGTAGATTGTGTTTGTGTGTGTGTGTATGTGTATGTGTGTGTGTGTGTAGCAGATTGTGTGTGTGTGGTAGATTGTTTGTGTGTGTGTGTGGTAGATTGTTTTTGTGTTTGTGTGCGTGTGCTAGATTGTTTGTTTGTGTGTCTGTGGTAGATTGTGTTTGTGTGTGTGTGTGTGTAGATTGTGTGTGTGTGTGTGTGTGTGTGTGTCTGTGGTAGATTGTGTGTGTGTGGTAGATTGTGTTTGTTTCAGTGTGTGTGTGGTAGATTATGTTTGTGTGTGTGTATGTGTGTGTGTGGTAGATTGTGTGTGTGGTAGATTGTGTGTGTGTGTGTGGTAAATTGTGTGTGTGTGTGTGTGTGTGTGTGTGTGTGTGTGTGTGTGTGTGTGTGTGTGTGTGGTAGATTGTGTTTGTGTGTGTGTGTGGTAGATTGTGTGTGTGGTAGATTGTGTTTGTGTGTGTGTGTGTGTTGAAGATTGTGTTTGTATGTGTGTGGTAGTTTGTGTGTGTGTGCTAGATTGTGTGTGTGTGTGTGTGGTAGATCGTCTGTGTGTGGTAGATTGTGTTTCTGTGTGTGTGTGTGGTAGAT
>JANJGN010000016.1:122144154-122204154 GCA_026770705.1 Isurus oxyrinchus | reverse complement strand
TGGTAGATTGAGTTTGTGTGGTAGATCGTGCGCCTGTGTCTGTGTGTGTGTGTGGTAGATTGTGTTTGTGTGTGTGTGGTAGATTGTGTGTGTGTGGTAGATTGTGTGTGTGTGTGCGTGTGTGTGTGTTTGGTAGATTGTGTGTATGTGGTTGATTGCGTGTGTGTGTGTGGTAGATTGTGCTTGTGTGTGCGTGGTAGATTGTATGTGTGCGTGTCTGTGTGTGTGTGGTAGATTGTGTGTGTGTGTGTGTGTTTGGTAGATTGTGTGTGTGTGTGGTAGATTGTGTTTGTGTGTGTGTGTGTGTGGTATATTGTAAATGTGTGTGCGTGTGGTAGATTGTGTGTGTGTGTGTGTGTGTGTCTGTGGTAGATTGTGTGTGTGTGGTAGATTTTTTGTGTGTGTGTGTGTGGGAGATTGTGTGTGTGAGTGTTTGTGTGTACGTGTGTAGTTGATTTATTGTGAGTGTGTGTGTGTGGTAGACTGTGTTTGTGTGTGTGTGCGTGTGTGTTTGTTTGGTAGATTGTGTGTATGTTGTTGATTGCATGTGTCTGTGTGGTAGATTGTGTTTGTGTGTGCGTGGTAGATTTTGTGTGTGTGTGTGTCTGTGTGTGTGTGGTAGATTGTGTGTGTGTGTGTGTGTGGTAGATTGTGTGTGTGTGTGTGTGTGTGTGTGTGTGGTAGATTGTGTTTGTGTGTGTGTGTGTGGTAGACTGTGTGCATGTGTGTGTGTGTGTGTGTGTGGTAGATTGTGTGTGTGTGTGTGTGTGTGTGTGCGTGGTAGATTGTGATTGTGTGTGTGTGTGTGTGTGTCTGTCGTGGTAGATTGTGTATATGTGTGTGTGTGTGTGTTGTGGATTGCGTGTGTGCGTGTGTGTGTGTGGTAGACTGTGCTTATGTGTGTTTGTGTGGTATTTGAGTTTGTGTGTGTGTGTGTGTGTGGTAGATTGTGTTTGTGTTTGTGTGTAGTAGGTTGTGTGTGTGTGTGTGTGTGTGTGGTAGATTGTGTGTGTGTGTGTTAGATTGTGTGTGTCTGTGTGTGCGTTTGGTACATTGTGTCTGTGTTTGTGTGTGTGTGTGGTACGTTGTGTGTGTGTGTGTGTGTGTGTGTGTGTGTGTGTTTGTGGTAGATTGTGTGTGTGTGGTAGATTGTGTGTCTGTGTGTGTGTGTATGTGTGTGTGTGAGTATGTGGTAGATTGTGTGTGTGGTAGATTGTGTTTGTGCGTGGTAGATTGTGTTTGTGTATGAGTGTGTGTCTGTGTGTGTTGGCAGATTGTGTGTGTGTGGTAGATTGTTTGTGTATGTGTGTGGGTGTGGTAGATTATGTTTGTGTTGTTGATTGTGTGTGTTTGTGTGTGTGTGTGGTAGATTGTGTGTGTGTGTGGTAGATTGTGTTTGCGTTTGTTTGTGTGTGCTACATTGTTTGTGTGTGTGTGTGTGGTAGATTGTGTTTGTGTGTGTGTGGTAGATTGTGTTTGTTTGAGTGTGTGTATGGTAGATTGTGTGTGCGTGGTAGATTGTGTTTGTGTGTGTGTGTGTGTGAGGTAGATTCATTTTATGTGTGTGTGTGGTAGATTGTGTGTGTGTGTGTGTGTGGTAGATTGTGTGTGGTAGATTGGGTTTGTATGTGTGTGTGTGTGGGTGTGGTAGATTGTGTGTGTGTGGTAGATTGAGTTTGTGTGTGTGTGTGTGTGTGTGTGTGTGTGGTAGATTGTGTGTGTGTGTGTGTGTGTGTGTGTCTGTGCGTGTGGTAGATTGTGTGTGTGTGTGGTCGATTGTGTCTGTGTTTGTGTGTGTGGGGTTGTTTGTGTGTGTGTGTGTGGTAGATTGTGTGTGTGTGTGTGTGTGTGTGTGTGTGTGTGTGTGTGTGGTAGATTGTTTCTATGTGTGTGCGTGTGTGGTTGTTTGTGTGTCTGTGTGGTAGATTGTCTGTGTGTGTTAGATTGTGTGTGTGTGTGTGTGTCTGTGTGTCTGTGTGGTGGATTGAAAAAGTGTGTATGTGTGTATGTGTGGTAGTTTTTGTGTGTGTACGTGTGTGTGTGGTAGATTGTGTGTGTGCGTATGTGTGTGTGGTAGATTGTGTGTGTGTGTGTGTGTGTGTGGTAAATTGTGTGTGTGTGTGTGTGTGTGTATGTGGAAGATTGTGTGTATGTGGTAGATTGTGTGTGTGTGTGTGGTAGACTGTTTAAGTGTGTGTGTGGTAGATTGTGTGTGTGTGGTAGATTGTGTGTGGTTTGTGTGTGTGTGCTAGATAGTGTTTGTGTGTGTGTGGTAGATTGTGTGTGTGTGTGTGTGTGTGTGTGTGTGTGTGTGTGTGTTGTATCTTTGTGTGTGATAGATTGTTTGTGTGTGTGTGGGAGATTGTGTTTGTGTGTGTGTGTGTGTGTGTGTGTGTGGTAGATTGTGAGTTTGTGTGTGTATGTATATGTGTGGTTGATTGTGTTTGTGTGTGTGTGTGGTAGATTGTGTGCTTGTGTGTGTGTGTGTGGTAGATTGTCTGTCTGTAGTAGATTGTGTTTCTGTGTGTGTGTGTGGTAGATTGTAAATGTGTATGTGGTAGATTGTGTGTGTGTGTGCGTGTGTCTGTGAGTCTGTGTGGTAGAATGTGTGTGTGTGTGTGAGTTCATCGTAGAATATGTGTGAGTGTGTGTGTGTGCGTGTGGTAGATTGAGTTTGTGTGGTAGATCGTGCGCCTGTGTCTGTGTGTGTGTGTGGTAGATTGTGTTTGTGTGTGTGTGGTAGATTGTGTGTGTGTGGTAGATTGTGTGTGTGTGTGCGTGTGTGTGTGTTTGGTAGATTGTGTGTATGTGGTTGATTGCGTGTGTGTGTGTGGTAGATTGTGCTTGTGTGTGCGTGGTAGATTGTATGTGTGCGTGTCTGTGTGTGTGTGGTAGATTGTGTGTGTGTGTGTGTGTGTTTGGTAGATTGTGTGTGTGTGTGGTAGATTGTGTTTGTGTGTGTGTGTGTGTGGTATATTGTAAATGTGTCTGTGTGTGGTAGATTGTGTGTGTGTGTGTGTGTGTCTGTGGTAGATTGTGTGTGTGTGGTAGATTTTTTGTGTGTGTGTGTGTGGGAGATTGTGTGTGTGAGTGTTTGTGTGTACGTGTGTAGTTGATTTATTGTGAGTGTGTGTGTGTGGTAGACTGTGTTTGTGTGTGTGTGCGTGTGTGTTTGTTTGGTAGATTGTGTGTATGTTGTTGATTGCATGTGTCTGTGTGGTAGATTGTGTTTGTGTGTGCGTGGTAGATTTTGTGTGTGTGCGTGTCTGTGTGTGTGTGGTAGATTGTTTGTGTGTGTGTGTGTGTGTGGTAGATTGTGTGTGTGTGTGTGTGTGTGTGTGTGTGGTAGATTGTGTTTGTGTGTGTGTGTGTGGTAGACTGTGTGCATGTGTGTGTGTGTGTGTGTGTGTGTGTGGTAGATTGTGTGTGTGTGTGTGTGTGTGCGTGGTAGATTGTGATTGTGTGTGTGTGTGTGTGTCTGTCGTGGTAGATTGTGTTTATGTGTGTGTGTGTGTTGTGGATTGCGTGTGTGCGTGTGTGTGTGTGGTAGACTGTGCTTATGTGTGTTTGTGTGGTATTTGAGTTTGTGTGTGTGTGTGTGTGTGGTAGATTGTGTTTGTGTTTGTGTGTAGTAGGTTGTGTGTGTGTGTGTGTGTGTGTGTGGTAGATTGTGTGTGTGTGTTAGATTGTGTGTGTCTGTGTGTGCGTTTGGTACATTGTGTCTGTGTTTGTGTGTGTGTGTGGTACGTTGTGTGTGTGTGTGTGTGTGTGTGTGTGTGTGTGTGTGTGTGTTTGTGTGTGTGTTTGTGGTAGATTGTGTGTGTGTGGTAGATTGTGTGTATGTGTGTGTGTGTGTGTGTGTGTGTGTGTGAGTATGTGGTAGATTGTGTGTGTGGTAGATTGTGTTTGTGCGTGGTAGATTGTGTTTGTGTATGAGAGTGTGTCTGTGTGTGTTGGCAGATTGTGTGTGTGTGGTAGATTGTTTGTGTATGTGTGTGGGTGTGGTAGATTATGTTTGTGTTGTTGATTGTGTGTGTTTGTGTGTGTGTGTGTGGTAGATTGTGTGTGTGTGGTAGATTGTGTTTGCGTTTGTTTGTGTGTGCTACATTGTTTGTGTGTGTGTGTGTGGTAGATTGTGTTTGTGTGTGTGTGGTAGATTGTGTTTGTTTGAGTGTGTGTATGGTAGATTGTGTGTGCGTGGTAGATTGTGTTTGTGTGTGTGTGTGTGTGAGGTAGATTCATTTTATGTGTGTGTGTGGTAGATTGTGTGTGTGTGTGTGTGGTAGATTGTGTGTGGTAGATTGGGTTTGTATGTGTGTGTGTGGGTGTGGTAGATTGTGTGTGTGTGTGGTAGATTGTGTGTGTGTGTGTGTGTGTGTGGAAGATTGAGTGTGTGTGTGTGTGGTAGATTGTGTGTGTGTGGTAGATTGGGTTTGTATGTGTGTGTGTGGGTGTGGTAGATTGTGTGTGTGTGGTAGATTGAGTTTGTGTGTGTGTGTGTGTGTGTGTGTGTGTGTGTGTGTGTGTGTGTGGTAGATTGTGTGTGTGTGTGTGTGTGTGTCTGTGCGTGTGGTAGATTGTGTGTGTGTGGTCGATTGTGTCTGTGTTTGTGTATGTGGGGTTGTTTGTGTGTGTGTGCGTGGTAGATTGTGTGTGTGTGTGTGTGTGTGTGTGTGTGGTAGATTGTTTCTATGTGTGTGCATGTGTGGCTGTTTGTGGGTCTGTGTGGTAGATTGTCTGTGTGTGTTAGATTGTGTGTGTGTGTGTGTGTCTGTGTGTCTGTGTGGTGGATTGTAAAAGTGTGTATGTGTGTATGTGTGGTAGTTTTTGTGTGTGTACGTGTGTGTGTGGTAGATTGTGTGTGTGCGTATGTGTGTGTGGTAGATTGTGTGTGTGTGTGTGTGTGTGTGGTAAATTGTGTGTGTGTGTGTGTGTGTGTATGTGGAAGATTGTGTGTATGTGGTAGATTGTGTGTGTGTGTGTGTGGTAGACTGTGTTTAAGTGTGTGTGTGGTAGATTGTGTGTGTGTGGTAGATTGTGTGTGGTTTGTGTGTGTGTGCTAGATAGTGTTTGTGTGTGTGTGGTAGATTGTGTGTGTGTGTGTGTGTGTGTGTGTGTGTGTGTGTGTGTGTGTTGTATCTTTGTGTGTGATAGATTGCTTGTGTGTGTGTGGGAGATTGTGTTTGTGTGTCTGTGTGTGGTAGATTGTGAGTGTGTGTGTGGTAGATTGTGTGTGTGTGTGTGTGTGTGGTAGATTGTGTTTTTGTATGTGTGTGTGTGGTAGATGGTGTGTGTGTGCGTGTGTGTGTGGTAGATTGTGTATGTGTATGTGTGTGTGTGGTAGATTGTGTTTGTGTGTGTGTGGTAAATTGTGTGCGTGTGTTTGTGTGTGTGTGTGTGTGTGGAAGATTGTGTTTGTGTGTGTGTGGTAGTTTGTGTGTGTGTGGTAGATTGTGTGTGTGTGTGGTAGATTGTCTGTGTGTGGTAGTATGTGTGTGTGTGTGTGCGTTTATCATAGATTATGTGTGAGTGTGTGTGTGTGTGTGTGTGGTAGATTGAGTTTGTGTGGTAGATTGTGTGCCTGTGTCTGTGTGTGTGTGTGGTAGATTGTGTTTGTGTGTGTGTGGTAGATTGAGTGTGTGTGGTAGATTGTGTGTGTGTGTGCGTGTGTGTGTGTTTGGTAGATTGTGTTTATGTGGTTGATTGCGTGTGTGTGTGTGAGGTAGATTGTGTCTGTGTATGTGTGTGTGTGGTAGATTGTGTGTGTGTGTGTGTGTGTGTGTGTGTGTGTGTGGTAGATTGTGTTTATGTCAGTATGTGTGTGGTAGATTGTGTGTGTGTGTGTGTGTGTGTGGTAGATTGTGTGTATGTGTGTGAGTGTATCGTAGATATTGTTTGAGTGTGTGTTTGTGTGTGTGGTAGATTGTGTGTGTCTGTGTGTGGTAGATTGTGTGTGTGTGTGTGTGTGTGTGTGTGGGGTAGATTGTGTGTGTGTGTGTGTGTGTGGGTGGGTGGGGTGGATGGTGTTTATGTGTGTGTGTCTGGTAGATTGTGTGTGTGTGTGCGTTTAGTAGATTGTGTTTATGTGTGGGTGTGGTAGATTGAGTTTGTGTGTGTGTGTGTGTGTGTGTGTGTGTGGTAGATTGTGTGTGTGCGTGTGTGTGTGTGTGTGTCTGTGCGTGTGGTAGATTGTGTGTGTGTGTGGTCGATTGTGTGTGAGTGTGTGTGTGTGTGGTAGATTGTGTGTGTGTGTTAGATTGTGTGTGTCTGTGTGTGTGTTTGGTACATTGTGTCTGTGTTTGTGTGTGTGTGTGGTACGTTGTGTGTGTGTGTGTGTGTGTGTGTGTGTTTGTGGTAGATTGTGTGTGTGTGGTAGATTGTGTGTGTGTGTGTGTGTGTGTGTGTGTGTGTGTATGTGGTAGATTGTGTGTGTGTGGTAGATTGTGTTTGTGCGTGGTAGATTGTGTTTGTGTATGAGTGTGTGTCTGTGTGTGTTGGCAGATTGTGTGTGTGTGGTAGATTGTTTGTGTAAGTGTGTGGGTGTGGTAGATTATGTTTGTGTTGTTGATTGTGTGTGTTTGTGTGTGTGTGTGTGTGTGGTAGATTGTGTGTGTGTGTGGTAGATTGTGTTTGTGTTTGTTTGTGTGTGCTACATTGTTTGTGTGTGTGTGTGCGGTAGATTGTGTTTGTGTGTGTGTGTGGTAGATTGTGTTTGTTTGAGTGTGTGTGTGGTAGATTGTGTGTGCGTGGTAGATTGTGTTTGTGTGTGTGTGTGTGTGTGGTAGATTCATTTTATGTGTGTGTGTGGTAGATTGTGTGTGTGTGTGTGTGGTAGATTGTGTGTGGTAGATTGGGTTTGTATGTGTGTGTGTGGGTGTGGTAGATTGTGTGTGTGTGGTAGATTGAGTTTCTGTGTGTGTGTGGTAGATTGTGTGTGTGTGTGTGTGTGTGTCGAATATTGAGTGTGTGTGTGTGTGGTAGATTGTGTGTGTGTGGTAGATTGGGTTTGTATGTGCGTGTGTGGGTGTGGTAGATTGTGTGCGTGTGGTAGATTGAGTTTGTGTGTGTGTGTGTGTGTGTGTGTGTGTGTGTGTGTGTGTGTGTGTGTGTGTGGTAGATTGTGTGTGTGTGTGTGTGTGTCTGTGCGTGTGGTAGATTGTGTGTGTGTGGTCGATTGTGTCTGTGTGTGTGTGTGGGGTTGTTTGTGTGTGTGTGTGGTAGATTGTGTGTGTGTGTGTGCGTGTGTGGTTGTTTGTGGGTCTGTGTGGTAGATTGTCTGTGTGTGTTAGATTGTCTGTGTGTGTGTGTCTGTGTGTCTGTATGGTGGATTGTAAAAGTGTGTATGTGTGTATGTGTGGTAGTTTTTGTGTGTGTACGTGTGTGTGTGGTAGATTGTGTGTGTGCGTATGTGTGTGTGGTAGAGAGTGTGTGTGTGTGTGTGTGTGTGTGTGTGGTAAATTGTGTGTGTGTGTGTGTATGTGGAAGATTGTGTGTATGTGGTAGATTGTGTGTGTGTGTGTGGTAGACTGTGTTTAAGTGTGAGTGTGTGGTAGATTGTGTGTGTGTGGTAGATTGTGTGTGGTTTGTGTGTGTGTGCTAGATAGTGTTTGTGTGTGTGTGGTAGATTGTGTGTGTGTGTGTGTGTGTGTGTTGTATCTTTGTGTGTGATAGATTGTTTGTGTGTGTGTGGGAGATTGTGTTTGTGTGTCTGTGTGTGGTAGATTGTGAGTGTGTGTGTGGTAGATTGTGTGTGTGTGTGTGGTAGATTGTGTTTTTGTATGTGTGTGTGTGGTAGATGGTGTGTGTGTGCATGTGTGTGTGGTAGATTGTGTATGTGTATGTGTGTGTGTGGTAGATTGTGTTTGTGTGTGTGTGGTAAATTGTGTGTGGTAGTTTGTGTGTGTGTGGTAGATTGTGTGTGTGTGTGGTAGATTGTCTGTGTGTGGTAGAATGTGTTTATGTGTGTTTGTGTGGTAGATTGTAAATGTGTATGTGGTAGATTGTGTGTGTGTGTGTGTGTGGTGTGTCTGTGTGTCTGTGTGGTAGTATGTGTGTGTGTGTGTGAGTTTATCGTAGATTATGTGTGAGTGTGTGTGTGTGCGTGTGGTAGATTGAGTTTGTGTGGTAGATTGTGTGCCTGTGTCTGTGTGTGTGTGTGGTAGATTGTGTTTGTGTGTGTGTGGTAGATTGAGTGCGTGTGGTAGATTGTGTGTGTTGTGCGTGTGTGTGTGTTTGGTAGATTGTGTGTATGTGGTTGATTGCGTGCGTGTGTGTGTGGTGGATTGTGCTTGTGTGTGCGTGGTAGATTGTATGTGTGTGTGTCTGTGTGTGTGTGGTAGATTGTGTGTGTGTGTGGTAGATTGTGTATGTGTGTGTGTGTGTGTGTGTGTGTGTGTGGTAGATTGTGTTTGTGTGTCTGTGTGGTAGATTGTGTTTGTGTGTGTGTGTGTGTGTGTGTGTGTGTGTGTGTGTGTGTGTGTGTGTGTGGTAGATTGTGTGTGGTAGATTGGGTTTGTATGTGTGTGTGTGGGTGTGGTAGATTGTGTGTGTGTGGTAGATTCATTTTATGTGTGTGTGTGGTAGATTGTGTGTGGTAGATTGGGTTTGTATGTGTGTGTGTTGGTGTGGTAGATTGTGCGTGTGTGTGTGGTAGATTGTGTGTGTGTGTGTGTGTGTGTGGTAGATTGTGTGCGTATGTTAAATTGTGATTGTGTGTGTGTGTCTGTGTGTGTGGTAGATTGTGTGTGTGTGGTTGATTGTGTTTGTGTATGTGTGTGTGTGTGTGTGTGTGTGTGTGTGTGTGTGTGTGTGTGTGTGTGTGTGTGTGTGTGTGTGTGTGTGTGTGTGTGTGGTAGATTGTGTGTGTGTGTGTGTGGTAGATTGTGTGTGTGTAGTCGATTGTGTGTGTGTGTGTGGTTGTGTGTGTGTGTGTGTGTGGTAGATTGTGTATTTGTGTGTGTGTGGCTGATTTTGCGAGTGTGTGTGTGTGTGTGTGTGGTAGATTGTTTGTGTGTGTGTGTGTGTGTGGTAGATTGTGTATGTGTTTGTGTGTGTGTGTGCTAGATTGTGAGTGTGTGTGTGTGTGGTAGACTGTGTATGTGCGGTAGATTGTGTTTGTGTGTGTGGTTGATTGTGTGTGTGTGTGTGCGTGGTAGATTGTGTTTTTGTATGTGTGTGTGTAGTAGATTGTGTGTGTGTGTGGTAGATTGTGTATGTGTATGTGTATGTATATGTGTGGTTGATTGTGTTTGTGTGTGTGTGTGGTAGATTGTGTGCTTGTGTGTGTGTGTGTGGTAGATTGTCTGTCTGTAGTAGATTGTGTTTCTGTGTGTGTGTGTGGTAGATTGTAAATGTGTATGTGGTAGATTGTGTGTGTGTGTGCGTGTGTCTGTGAGTCTGTGTGGTAGAATGTGTGTGTGTGTGTGAGTTCATCGTAGAATATGTGTGAGTGTGTGTGTGTGCGTGTGGTAGATTGAGTTTGTGTGGTAGATCGTGCGCCTGTGTCTGTGTGTGTGTGTGGTAGATTGTGTTTGTGTGTGTGTGGTAGATTGTGTCTGTGTGGTAGATTGTGTGTGTGTGTGCGTGTGTGTGTGTTTGGTAGATTGTGTGTATGTGGTTGATTGCGTGTGTGTGTGTGGTAGATTGTGCTTGTGTGTGCGTGGTAGATTGTATGTGTGCGTGTCTGTGTGTGTGTGGTAGATTGTGTGTGTGTGTGTGTGTTTGGTAGATTGTGTGTGTGTGTGGTAGATTGTGTTTGTGTGTGTGTGTGTGTGGTATATTGTAAATGTGTGTGTGTGTGGTAGATTGTGTGTGTGTGTGTGTGTGTCTGTGGTAGATTGTGTGTGTGTGGTAGATTTTTTGTGTGTGTGTGTGTGGGAGATTGTGTGTGTGAGTGTTTGTGTGTACGTGTGTAGTTGATTTATTGTGAGTGTGTGTGTGTGGTAGACTGTGTTTGTGTGTGTGTGCGTGTGTGTTTGTTTGGTAGATTGTGTGTATGTTGTTGATTGCATGTGTCTGTGTGGTAGATTGTGTTTGTGTGTGCGTGGTAGATTTTGTGTGTGTGTGTGTCTGTGTGTGTGTGGTAGATTGTGTGTGTGTGTGTGTGTGGTAGATTGTGTGTGTGTGTGTGTGTGTGTGTGTGTGTGTGTGTGTGTGTGTGGTAGATTGTGTTTGTGTGTGTGTGTGTGGTAGACTGTGTGCATGTGTGTGTGTGTGTGTGTGGTAGATTGTGTGTGTGTGTGTGTGTGTGTGTGCGTGGTAGATTGTGATTGTGTGTGTGTGTGTGTGTGTGTCTGTCGTGGTAGATTGTGTTTATGTGTGTGTGTGTGTTGTGGATTGCGTGTGTGCGTGTGTGTGTGTGGTAGACTGTGCTTATGTGTGTTTGTGTGGTATTTGAGTTTGTGTGTGTGTGTGTGTGTGGTAGATTGTGTTTGTGTTTTTGTGTAGTAGGTTGTGTGTGTGTGTGTGTGTGTGTGGTAGATTGTGTGTGTGTGTTAGATTGTGTGTGTCAGTGTGTGCGTTTGGTACATTGTGTCTGTGTTTGTGTGTGTGTGTGGTACGTTGTGTGTGTGTGTGTGTGTGTGTGTGTGTGTGTGTGTTTGTGGTAGATTGTGTGTGTGTGGTAGATTGTGTGTCTGTGTGTGTGTGTGTGTGTGTGAGTATGTGGTAGATTGTGTGTGTGGTAGATTGTGTTTGTGCGTGGTAGATTGTGTTTGTGTATGAGTGTGTGTCTGTGTGTGTTGGCAGATTGTGTGTGTGTGGTAGATTGTTTGTGTATGTGTGTGGGTGTGGTAGATTATGTTTGTGTTGTTGATTGTGTGTGTTTGTGTGTGTGTGTGTGGTAGATTGTGTGTGTGTGGTAGATTGTGTTTGCGTTTGTTTGTGTGTGCTACATTGTTTGTGTGTGTGTGTGTGGTAGATTGTGTTTGTGTGTGTGTGGTAGATTGTGTTTGTTTGAGTGTGTGTATGGTAGATTGTGTGTGCGTGGTAGATTGTGTTTGTGTGTGTGTGTGTGTGAGGTAGATTCATTTTATGTGTGTGTGTGGTAGATTGGGTTTGTATTTGTGTGTGTGGGTGTGGTAGATTGTGTGTGTGTGGTAGATTGTGTGTGTGTGTGTGTGTGTGTGTGTGTGTGGAAGATTGAGTGTGTGTGTGTGTGGTAGATTGTTGTGTGTGTGGTAGATTGGGTTTGTATGTGTGTGTGTGGGTGTGGTAGATTGTGTGTGTGTGGTAGATTGAGTTTGTGTGTGTGTGTGTGTGTGTGTGTGTGTGTGTGTGTGTGGTAGATTGTGTGTGTGTGTGTGTGTGTGTGTCTGTGCGTGTGGTAGATTGTGTGTGTGTGGTCGATTGTGTCTGTGTTTGTGTGTGTGGGGTTGTTTGTGTGTGTGTGTGTGGTAGATTGTGTGTGTGTGTGTGTGTGTGTGTGTGTGTGTGTGGTAGATTGTTTCTATGTGTGTGCGTGTGTGGTTGTTTGTGTGTCTGTGTGGTAGATTGTCTGTGTGTGTTAGATTGTGTGTGTGTGTGTGTGTGTCTGTGTGTCTGTGTGGTGGATTGTAAAAGTGTGTATGTGTGTATGTGTGGTAGTTTTTGTGTGTGTACGTGTGTGTGTGGTAGATTGTGTGTGTGCGTATGTGTGTGTGGTAGATTGTGTGTGTGTGTGTGTGTGTGTGTGGTAAATTGTGTGTGTGTGTGTGTGTGTGTGTATGTGGAAGATTGTGTGTATGTGGTAGATTGTGTGTGTGTGTGTGGTAGACTGTGTTTAAGTGTGTGTGTGGTAGATTGTGTGTGTGTGGTAGATTGTGTGTGGTTTGTGTGTGTGTGCTAGATAGTGTTTGTGTGTGTGTGGTAGATTGTGTGTGTGTGTGTGTGTGTGTGTGTGTGTGTGTGTTGTATCTTTGTGTGTGATAGATTGTTTGTGTGTGTGTGGGAGATTGTGTTTGTGTGTCTGTGTGTGGTAGATTGTGAGTGTGTGTGTGGTAGATTGTGTGTGTGTGTGTGTGTGTGTGTGGTAGATTGTGTATGTGTATGTGTATGTATATGTGTGGTTGATTGTGTTTGTGTGTGTGTGTGGTAGATTGTGTGCTTGTGTGTGTGTGTGTGGTAGATTGTCTGTCTGTAGTAGATTGTGTTTCTGTGTGTGTGTGTGGTAGATTGTAAATGTGTATGTGGTAGATTGTGTGTGTGTGTGCGTGTGTCTGTGAGTCTGTGTGGTAGAATGTGTGTGTGTGTGTGAGTTCATCGTAGAATATGTGTGAGTGTGTGTGTGTGTGTGTGGTAGATTGAGTTTGTGTGGTAGATCGTGCGCCTGTGTCTGTGTGTGTGTGTGGTAGATTGTGTTTGTGTGTGTGTGGTAGATTGTGTCTGTGTGGTAGATTGTGTGTGTGTGTGCGTGTGTGTGTGTTTGGTAGATTGTGTGTATGTGGTTGATTGCGTGCGTGTGTGTGGTAGATTGTGCTTGTGTGTGCGTGGTAGATTGTATGTGTGCGTGTCTGTGTGTGTGTGGTAGATTGTGTGTGTGTGTGTGTGTTTGTTAGATTGTGTGTGTGTGTGGTAGATTGTGTTTGTGTGTGTGTGTGTGTGTGGTATATTGTAAATGTGTGTGTGTGGTAGATTGTGTGTGTGTGTGTGTGTGTGTCTGTGGTAGATTGTGTGTGTGTGGTAGATTTTTTGTGTGTGTGTGTGTGGGAGATTGTGTGTGTGAGTGTTTGTGTGTACGTGTGTAGTTGATTTATTGTGAGTGTGTGTGTGTGGTAGACTGTGTTTGTGTGTGTGTGCGTGTGTGTTTGTTTGGTAGATTGTGTGTATGTTGTTGATTGCATGTGTCTGTGTGGTAGATTGTGTTTGTGTGTGCGTGGTAGATTTTGTGTGTGTGCGTGTCTGTGTGTGTGTGGTAGATTGTGTGTGTGTGTGTGTGTGGTAGATTGTGTGTGTGTGTGTGTGTGTGTGTGTGGTAGATTGTGTTTGTGTGTGTGTGTGTGTGTGGTAGACTGTGTGCATGTGTGTGTGTGTGTGTGTGTGTGTGGTAGATTGTGTGTGTGTGTGTGTGTGTGTGCGTGGTAGATTGTGATTGTGTGTCTGTGTGTGTGTGTGTGTCTGTCGTGGTAGATTGTGTTTATGTGTGTGTGTGTGTTGTGGATTGCGTGTGTGAGTGTGTGTGTGTGGTAGACTGTGTTTGTGTGTGTGTGCGTGTGTGTTTGTTTGGTAGATTGTGTGTATGTTGTTGATTGCATGTGTCTGTGTGGTAGATTGTGTTTGTGTGTGCGTGGTAGATTTTGTGTGTGTGTGTGTCTGTGTGTGTGTGGTAGATTGTGTGTGTGTGTGTGTGTGGTAGATTGTGTGTGTGTGTGTGTGTGTGTGTGTGTGTGTGTGTGTGGTAGATTGTGTTTGTGTGTGTGTGTGTGTGGTAGACTGTGTGCATGTGTGTGTGTGTGTGTGTGGTAGATTGTGTGTGTGTCTGTGTGTGTGTGTGTGCGTGGTAGATTGTGATTGTGTGTGTGTGTGTGTGTGTGTCTGTCGTGGTAGATTGTGTTTATGTGTGTGTGTGTGTTGTGGATTGCGTGTGTGCGTGTGTGTGTGTGGTAGACTGTGCTTATGTGTGTTTGTGTGGTATTTGAGTTTGTGTGTGTGTGTGTGTGTGGTAGATTGTGTTTGTGTTTGTGTGTAGTAGGTTGTGTGTGTGTGTGTGTGTGTGCGTGGTAGATTGTGTGTGTGTGTTAGATTGTGTGTGTCTGTGTGTGCGTTTGGTACATTGTGTCTGTGTTTGTGTGTGTGTGTGGTACGTTGTGTGTGTGTGTGTGTGTGTGTGTGTGTGTTTGTGGTAGATTGTGTGTGTGTGGTAGATTGTGTGTCTGTGTGTGTGTGTGTGTGTGTGTGTGTGAGTATGTGGTAGATTGTGTGTGTGGTAGATTGTGTTTGTGCGTGGTAGATTGTGTTTGTGTATGAGAGTGTGTCTGTGTGTGTTGGCAGATTGTGTGTGTGTGGTAGATTGTTTGTGTATGTGTGTGGGTGTGGTAGATTATGTTTGTGTTGTTGATTGTGTGTGTTTGTGTGTGTGTGTGTGGTAGATTGTGTGTGTGTGTGGTAGATTGTGTTTGCGTTTGTTTGTGTGTGCTACATTGTTTGTGTGTGTGTGTGTGGTAGATTGTGTTTGTGTGTGTGTGGTAGATTGTGTTTGTTTGAGTGTGTGTATGGTAGATTGTGTGTGCGTGGTAGATTGTGTTTGTGTGTGTGTGTGAGGTAGATTCATTTTATGTGTGTGTGTGGTAGATTGTGTGTGTGTGCGTGTGGTAGATTGTGTGTGGTAGATTGGGTTTGTATGTGTGTGTGTGGGTGTGGTAGATTGTGTGTGTGTGGTAGATTGTGTGTGTGTGTGTGTGTGTGTGTGTGGAAGATTGAGTGTGTGTGTGTGTGGTAGATTGTGTGTGTGTGGTAGATTGGGTTTGTATGTGTGTGTGTGGCTGTGGTAGATTGTGTGTGTGTGGTAGATTGAGTTTGTGTGTGTGTGTGTGTGTGTGTGTGTGTGTGTGTGGTAGATTGTGTGTGTGTGTGTGTGTGTGTGTCTGTGCGTGTGGTAGATTGTGTGTGTGTGGTCGATTGTGTCTGTGTTTGTGTGTGTGGGGTTGTTTGTGTGTGCGTGTGTGGTAGATTGTGTGTGTGTGTGTGTGTGTGTGTGTGTGTGTGTGTGTGTGTGTGTGTGTGTGTGTGTGTGGTAGATTGTTTCTATGTGTGTGCGTGTGTGGTTGTTTGTGGGTCTGTGTGGTAGATTGTCTGTGTGTGTTAGATTGTGTGTGTGTGTGTGTGTCTGTGTGTCTGTGTGGTGGATTGTAAAAGTGTGTATGTGTGTATGTGTGGTAGTTTTTGTGTGTGTACGTGTGTGTGTGGTAGATTGTGTGTGTGCGTATGTGTGTGTGGTAGATTGTGTGTGTGTGTGTGTGTGTATGTGGAAGATTGTGTGTATGTGGTAGATTGTGTGTGTGTGTGTGTGGTAGACTGTGTTTAAGTGTGTGTGTGGTAGATTGTGTGTGTGTGGTAGATTGTGTGTGGTTTGTGTGTGTGTGCTAGATAGTGTTTGTGTGTGTGTGGTAGATTGTGTGTGTGTGTGTGTGTGTGTGTGTGTGTGTGTGTGTTGTATCTTTGTGTGTGATAGATTGTTTGTGTGTGTGTGGGAGATTGTGTTTGTGTGTCTGTGTGTGGTAGATTGTGAGTGTGTGTGTGGTAGATTGTGTGTGTGTGTGTGTGTGTGGTAGATTGTGTTTTTGTATGTGTGTGTGTGGTAGATGGTGTGTGTGTGCGTGTGTGTGTGGTAGATTGTGTATGTGTATGTGTGTGTGTGGTAGATTGTGTTTGTGTGTTTGTGGTAAATTGTGTGCGTGTGTTTGTGTGTGTGTGTGTGGAAGATTGTGTTTGTGTGTGTGTGGTAGTTTGTGTGTGTGTGGTAGATTGTGTGTGTGTGTGGTAGATTGTCTGTGTGTGGTAGAATGTGTGTGTGTGTGTGCGTTTATCGTAGATTATGTGTGAGTGTGTGTGTGTGCGTGTGGTAGATTGAGTTTGTGTGGTAGATTGTGTGCCTGTGTCTGTGTGTGTGTGTGGTAGATTGTGTTTGTGTGTGTGTGGTAGATTGAGTGTGTGTGGTAGATTGTGTGTGTGTGTGCGTGTGTGTGTGTTTGGTAGATTGTGTTTATGTGGTTGATTGCGTGTGTGTGTGTGAGGTAGATTGTGTCTGTGTATGTGTGTGTGTGGTAGATTGTGTGTGTGTGTGTGTGTGTGTGTGTGTGTGTGGTAGATTGTGTTTATGTCAGTATGTGTGTGGTAGATTGTGTGTGTGTGTGTGTGTGTGTGGTAGATTGTGTGTATGTGTGTGAGTGTATCGTAGATATTGTTTGAGTGTGTGTTTGTGTGTGTGGTAGATTGTGTGTGTCTGTGTGTGGTAGATTGTGTGTGTGTGTGTGTGTGTGTGTGTGTGGGGTAGATTGTGTGTGTGTGTGTGTGTGGGTGGGTGGGGTGGATGGTGTTTATGTGTGTGTGTCTGGTAGATTGTGTGTGTGTGTGCGTGTAGTAGATTGTGTTTATGTGTGGGTGTGGTAGATTGAGTTTGTGTGTGTGTGTGTGTGTGTGTGTGTGTGTGTGGTAGATTGTGTGTGTGCGTGTGTGTGTGTGTGTGTCTGTGCGTGTGGTAGATTGTGTGTGTGTGTGGTCGATTGTGTGTGAGTGTGTGTGTGTGTGGTAGATTGTGTGTGTGTGTTAGATTGTGTGTGTCTGTGTGTGTGTTTGGTACATTGTGTCTGTGTTTGTGTGTGTGTGTGGTACGTTGTGTGTGTGTGTGTGTGTGTGTGTGTGTGTTTGTGGTAGATTGTGTGTGTGTGGTAGATTGTGTGTCTGTGTGTGTGTGTGTGTGTGTGTGTGTGTGTGTGTGTATGTGGTAGATTGTGTGTGTGTGGTAGATTGTGTTTGTGCGTGGTAGATTGTGTTTGTGTATGAGTGTGTGTCTGTGTGTGTTGGCAGATTGTGTGTGTGTGGTAGATTGTTTGTGTAAGTGTGTGGGTGTGGTAGATTATGTTTGTGTTGTTGATTGTGTGTGTTTGTGTGTGTGTGTGTGTGTGGTAGATTGTGTGTGTGTGTGGTAGATTGTGTTTGTGTTTGTTTGTGTGTGCTACATTGTTTGTGTGTGTGTGTGCGGTAGATTGTGTTTGTGTGTGTGTGTGGTAGATTGTGTTTGTTTGAGTGTGTGTGTGGTAGATTGTGTGTGCGTGGTAGATTGTGTTTGTGTGTGTGTGTGTGTGTGGTAGATTCATTTTATGTGTGTGTGTGGTAGATTGTGTGTGTGTGTGTGTGGTAGATTGTGTGTGGTAGATTGGGTTTGTGTGTGTGTGTGTGGGTGTGGTAGATTGTGTGTGTGTGGTAGATTGAGTTTCTGTGTGTGTGTGGTAGATTGTGTGTGTGTGTGTGTGTGTGTGTGTGTGTGGAATATTGAGTGTGTGTGTGTGTGGTAGATTGTGTGTGTGGTAGATTGGGTTTGTATGTGTGTGTGTGGGTGTGGTAGATTGTGTGTGTGTGGTAGATTGAGTTTGTGTGTGTGTGTGTGTGTGTGTGTGTGTGTGTGTGTGTGTGTGTGGTAGATTGTGTGTGTGTGTGTGTGTGTCTGTGCGTGTGGTAGATTGTGTGTGTGTGGTCGATTGTGTCTGTGTGTGTGTGTGGGGTTGTTTGTGTGTGTGTGTGGTAGATTGTGTGTGTGTGTGTGCGTGTGTGGTTGTTTGTGGGTCTGTGTGGTAGATTGTCTGTGTGTGTTAGATTGTCTGTGTGTGTGTGTCTGTGTGTCTGTATGGTGGATTGTAAAAGTGTGTATGTGTGTATGTGTGGTAGTTTTTGTGTGTGTACGTGTGCGTGTGGTAGATTGTGTGTGTGCGTATGTGTGTGTGGTAGAGAGTGTGTGTGTGTGTGTGTGTGTGTGTGTGTGGTAAATTGTGTGTGTGTGTGTGTATGGGGAAGATTGTGTGTATGTGGTAGATTGTGTGTGTGTGTGGTAGACTGTGTTTAAGTGTGAGTGTGTGGTAGATTGTGTGTGTGTGGTAGATTGTGTGTGGTTTGTGTGTGTGTGCTAGATAGTGTTTGTGTGTGTGTGGTAGATTGTGTGTTTGTGTGTGTGTGTGTGTGTGTGTGTGTGTTGTATCTTTGTGTGTGATAGATTGTTTGTGTGTGTGTGGGAGATTGTGTTTGTGTGTCTGTGTGTGGTAGATTGTGAGTGTGTGTGTGGTAGATTGTGTGTGTGTGTGTGGTAGATTGTGTTTTTGTATGTGTGTGTGTGGTAGATGGTGTGTGTGTGCATGTGTGTGTGGTACATTGTGTATGTGTATGTGTGTGTGTGGTAGATTGTGTTTGTGTGTGTGTGGTAAATTGTGTGCGTGTGTTTGTGTGTGTGTGTGTGGAAGATTGTGTTTGTGTGTGTGTGGTAGTTTGTGTGTGTGTGGTAGATTGTGTGTGTGTGTGGTAGATTGTCTGTGTGTGGTAGAATGTGTTTATGTGTGTTTGTGTGGTAGATTGTAAATGTGTATGTGGTAGATTGTGTGTGTGTGTGTGTGTGTGGTGTGTCTGTGTGTCTGTGTGGTAGAATGTGTGTGTGTGTGTGAGTTTATCGTAGATTATGTGTGAGTGTGTGTGTGTGCGTGTGGTAGATTGAGTTTGTGTGGTAGATTGTGTGCCTGTGTCTGTGTGTGTGTGTGGTAGATTGTGTTTGTGTGTGTGTGGTAGATTGAGTGCGTGTGGTAGATTGTGTGTGTTGTGCGTGTGTGTGTGTTTGGTAGATTGTGTGTATGTGGTTGATTGCGTGCGTGTGTGTGTGGTGGATTGTGCTTGTGTGTGCGTGGTAGATTGTATGTGTGTGTGTCTGTGTGTGTGTGGTAGATTGTGTGTGTGTGTGGTAGATTGTGTATGTGTGTGTGTGTGTGTGTGTGTGTGTGTGTGGTAGATTGTGTTTGTGTGTCTGTGTGGTAGATTGTGTGTGTGTGTGTGTGTGTGTGTGTGTGTGTGTGTGTGTGTGTGTGTGTGTGTGTGTGTTGTGTGTGGTGGATTGTGTGTGTCTGTGTGTGCTAGATTGTGTGTGTGTGTGCGTGTGTGTGTGTGGTAGATTGCGTGTGTGTGTGTGTGTATGTGTGTGGTAGATTGTGATTGTGTGTGTGTGTGTGGTGTGGGGTAGATGGCGTTTATGTGTGTGTGTCTGGTAGATTGTGTGTGTGTGTGTGTGTGTGGTAGTGTTTATGTGTGTGATTGTGTGGTAGATTGTGTGTTTGTGTGTGTGTGGTAGATTGTGTGTGTGTGTTTGTGTGTGTGTGGAAGATTGTGTTTGTGTTTGTTTGTGTGTGTGGTAGATTGTGTGTGTGAGTGTGTGGTAGATTGTGGGTGTTTGTTGTGTAGTAGGTGTGTGTGTGTGTGTGTGTGTGTGTGTGTGTGTGGTAGATTGTGTGTGTGTGTTACATTGTGTGTGTGTGTGTGTGTGTGTGTGTGTGTGGTACATTGAGTCTGTGTTTGTGTGTGTGTATGTGTGGTACGTTGTATGTGTGTGTGTGTGTTTGTGTCTGTGTGTTTGCGGTAGATTGTGTGTGTGTGGTAGATTGTGTTTGTGTGTGTGTGTATGTGTATGTGTGTGTGTGTGTAGCAGATTGTGTGTGTGTGGTAGATTGTTTGTGTGTGTGTGTGGTAGATTGTTTTTGTGTTTGTGTGCGTGTGCTAGATTGTTTGTTTGTGTGTCTGTGGTAGATTGTGTTTGTGTGTGTGTGTGTGTAGATTGTGTGTGTGTGTGTGTGTGTGTCTGTGGTAGATTGTGTGTGTGTGGTAGATTGTGTTTGTTTCAGTGTGTGTGTGGTAGATTATGTTTGTGTGTGTGTGTGTGTGTGTGTGTGTGTGTTACATTCATTTTGTGTGTGTGTGGTAGATTGTGTGTGTGTGTGGAAGATTGTGTGTGTGTGTGTGTGGTAGATTGTGTGTGTGTGGTAGATTGGGTTTGTGTGTGTGTGTGGGTGTGGTAGATTGTGTGTGTGTGGTAGATTGGGTTTGTGTGTGTGTGTGTGGGTGTGGTAGATTGTGTGTGTGTGTGTGTGTGTGTGTGGTAGATTGTGTGTGTTGTCGATTGTGTCTGTGTGTGTGTGTGGGGTTGTTTGTGTCTGTGTGTGTGGTAGATTGTGTGTGTCTGTATCTGTGTGTGTGAGTGTGTGTGCGGTAGATTGTGTGTGTGTGTGTGTGTGTGTCTGTGTGTGTGTGTGGGGTTGTTTGTGTGTGTGTGTGGTAGATTGTGTGTGTGTGTGTGCGTGTGTGGTTGTTTGTGGGTCTGTGTGGTAGATTGTCTGTGTGTGTTAGATTGTCTGTGTGTGTGTGTCTGTGTGTCTGTATGGTGGATTGTAAAAGTGTGTATGTGTGTATGTGTGGTAGTTTTTGTGTGTGTACGTGTGTGTGTGGTAGATTGTGTGTGTGTGGTAGAGTGTGTGTGTGTGTGTGTGTGTGTGGTAAATTGTGTGTGTGTGTGTGTATGTGGAAGATTGTGTGTATGTGGTAGATTGTGTGTGTGTGTGTGTGGTAGACTGTGTTTAAGTGTGAGTGTGTGGTAGATTGTGTGTGTGTGGTAGATTGTGTGTGGTTTGTGTGTGTGCGCTAGATAGTGTTTGTGTGTGTGTGGTAGATTGTGTGTGTGTGTGTGTGTGTGTTGTATCTTTGTGTGTGATAGATTGTTTGTGTGTGTGTGGGAGATTGTGTTTGTGTGTCTGTGTGTGGTAGATTGTGAGTGTGTGTGTGGTAGATTGTGTGTGTGTGTGTGTGTGTGTGTGTGTGTGTGGTAGATTGTGTTTTTGTATGTGTGTGTGTGGTAGATGGTGTGTGTGTGCGTGTGTGTGTGTGTGTGGTAGATTGTGTATGTGTATGTGTGTGTGTGGTAGATTGTGTTTGTGTGTGTGTGGTAAATTGTGTGCGTGTGTTTGTGTGTGTGTGTGTGGAAGATTGTGTTTGTGTGTGTGTGGTAGTTTGTGTGAGTGTGGTAGATTGTGTGTGTGTGTGGTAGATTGTCTGTGTGTGGTAGAATGTGTTTATGTGTGTTTGTGTGGTAGATTGTAAATGTGTATGTGGTAGATTGTGTGTGTGTGTGTGTGGTGTGTCTGTGTGTCTGTGTGGTAGAATGTGTGTGTGTGTGTGTGTGAGTTTATCGTAGATTATGTGTGAGTGTGTGTGTGTGCGTGTGGTAGATTGAGTTTGTGTGGTAGATTGTGTGCCTGTGTCTGTGTGTGTGTGTGGTAGATTGTGTTTGTGTGTGTGTGGTAGATTGAGTGTGTGTGGTAGATTGTGTGTGTTGTGCGTGTGTGTGTGTTTGGTAGATTGTGTGTATGTGGTTGATTGCGTGCGTGTGTGTGTGGTGGATTGTGCTTGTGTGTGCGTGGTAGATTGTATGTGTGTGTGTCTGTGTGTGTGTGGTAGATTGTGTGTGTGTGTGGTAGATTGTGTGTGTGTGTGTGTGTGTGTGTGTGTGTGTGTGTGTGTGTGTGGTAGATTGTGTTTGTGTGTCTGTGTGGTAGATTGTGTGTGTGTGTGTGTGTGTGTGTGTGGAAGATTGAGTGTGTGTGTGTGTGGTAGATTGTGTGTGTGTGGTAGATTGGGTTTGTATGTGTGTGTGTGGCTGTGGTAGATTGTGTGTGTGTGGTAGATTGAGTTTGTGTGTGTGTGTGTGTGTGTGTGTGTGTGTGTGTGGTAGATTGTGTGTGTGTGTGTGTGTGTGTGTCTGTGCGTGTGGTAGATTGTGTGTGTGTGGTCGATTGTGTCTGTGTTTGTGTGTGTGGGGTTGTTTGTGTGTGCGTGTGTGGTAGATTGTGTGTGTGTGTGTGTGTGTGTGTGTGTGTGTGTGTGTGTGTGTGTGTGTGTGTGTGTGTGTGGTAGATTGTTTCTATGTGTGTGCGTGTGTGGTTGTTTGTGGGTCTGTGTGGTAGATTGTCTGTGTGTGTTAGATTGTGTGTGTGTGTGTGTGTCTGTGTGTCTGTGTGGTGGATTGTAAAAGTGTGTATGTGTGTATGTGTGGTAGTTTTTGTGTGTGTACGTGTGTGTGTGGTAGATTGTGTGTGTGCGTATGTGTGTGTGGTAGATTGTGTGTGTGTGTGTGTGTGTATGTGGAAGATTGTGTGTATGTGGTAGATTGTGTGTGTGTGTGTGTGGTAGACTGTGTTTAAGTGTGTGTGTGGTAGATTGTGTGTGTGTGGTAGATTGTGTGTGGTTTGTGTGTGTGTGCTAGATAGTGTTTGTGTGTGTGTGGTAGATTGTGTGTGTGTGTGTGTGTGTGTGTGTGTGTGTGTTGTATCTTTGTGTGTGATAGATTGTTTGTGTGTGTGTGGGAGATTGTGTTTGTGTGTCTGTGTGTGGTAGATTGTGAGTGTGTGTGTGGTAGATTGTGTGTGTGTGTGTGTGTGTGGTAGATTGTGTTTTTGTATGTGTGTGTGTGGTAGATGGTGTGTGTGTGCGTGTGTGTGTGGTAGATTGTGTATGTGTATGTGTGTGTGTGGTAGATTGTGTTTGTGTGTGTGTGGTAAATTGTGTGCGTGTGTTTGTGTGTGTGTGTGTGGAAGATTGTGTTTGTGTGTGTGTGGTAGTTTGTGTGTGTGTGGTAGATTGTGTGTGTGTGTGGTAGATTGTCTGTGTGTGGTAGAATGTGTGTGTGTGTGTGCGTTTATCGTAGATTATGTGTGAGTGTGTGTGTGTGCGTGTGGTAGATTGAGTTTGTGTGGTAGATTGTGTGCCTGTGTCTGTGTGTGTGTGTGGTAGATTGTGTTTGTGTGTGTGTGGTAGATTGAGTGTGTGTGGTAGATTGTGTGTGTGTGTGCGTGTGTGTGTGTTTGGTAGATTGTGTTTATGTGGTTGATTGCGTGTGTGTGTGTGAGGTAGATTGTGTCTGTGTATGTGTGTGTGTGGTAGATTGTGTGTGTGTGTGTGTGTGTGTGTGTGTGTGTGGTAGATTGTGTTTATGTCAGTATGTGTGTGGTAGATTGTGTGTGTGTGTGTGTGTGTGTGGTAGATTGTGTGTATGTGTGTGAGTGTATCGTAGATATTGTCTGAGTGTGTGTTTGTGTGTGTGGTAGATTGTGTGTGTCTGTGTGTGGTAGATTGTGTGTGTGTGTGTGTGTGTGTGTGTGTGGGGTAGATTGTGTGTGTGTGTGTGTGTGGGTGGGTGGGGTGGATGGTGTTTATGTGTGTGTGTCTGGTAGATTGTGTGTGTGTGTGCGTGTAGTAGATTGTGTTTATGTGTGGGTGTGGTAGATTGAGTTTGTGTGTGTGTGTGTGTGTGTGTGTGTGTGTGTGGTAGATTGTGTGTGTGCGTGTGTGTGTGTGTGTGTCTGTGCGTGTGGTAGATTGTGTGTGTGTGTGGTCGATTGTGTGTGAGTGTGTGTGTGTGTGGTAGATTGTGTGTGTGTGTTAGATTGTGTGTGTCTGTGTGTGTGTTTGGTACATTGTGTCTGTGTTTGTGTGTGTGTGTGGTACGTTGTGTGTGTGTGTGTGTGTGTGTGTGTGTGTTTGTGGTAGATTGTGTGTGTGTGGTAGATTGTGTGTCTGTGTGTGTGTGTGTGTGTGTGTGTGTGTGTGTGTGTATGTGGTAGATTGTGTGTGTGTGGTAGATTGTGTTTGTGCGTGGTAGATTGTGTTTGTGTATGAGTGTGTGTCTGTGTGTGTTGGCAGATTGTGTGTGTGTGGTAGATTGTTTGTGTAAGTGTGTGGGTGTGGTAGATTATGTTTGTGTTGTTGATTGTGTGTGTTTGTGTGTGTGTGTGTGTGTGGTAGATTGTGTGTGTGTGTGGTAGATTGTGTTTGTGTTTGTTTGTGTGTGCTACATTGTTTGTGTGTGTGTGTGCGGTAGATTGTGTTTGTGTGTGTGTGTGGTAGATTGTGTTTGTTTGAGTGTGTGTGTGGTAGATTGTGTGTGCGTGGTAGATTGTGTTTGTGTGTGTGTGTGTGTGTGGTAGATTCATTTTATGTGTGTGTGTGGTAGATTGTGTGTGTGTGTGTGTGGTAGATTGTGTGTGGTAGATTGGGTTTGTGTGTGTGTGTGTGGGTGTGGTAGATTGTGTGTGTGTGGTAGATTGAGTTTCTGTGTGTGTGTGGTAGATTGTGTGTGTGTGTGTGTGTGTGTGTGTGTGTGGAATATTGAGTGTGTGTGTGTGTGGTAGATTGTGTGTGTGGTAGATTGGGTTTGTATGTGTGTGTGTGGGTGTGGTAGATTGTGTGTGTGTGGTAGATTGAGTTTGTGTGTGTGTGTGTGTGTGTGTGTGTGTGTGTGTGTGTGTGTGTGTGGTAGATTGTGTGTGTGTGTGTGTGTGTCTGTGCGTGTGGTAGATTGTGTGTGTGTGGTCGATTGTGTCTGTGTGTGTGTGTGGGGTTGTTTGTGTGTGTGTGTGGTAGATTGTGTGTGTGTGTGTGCGTGTGTGGTTGTTTGTGGGTCTGTGTGGTAGATTGTCTGTGTGTGTTAGATTGTCTGTGTGTGTGTGTCTGTGTGTCTGTATGGTGGATTGTAAAAGTGTGTATGTGTGTATGTGTGGTAGTTTTTGTGTGTGTACGTGTGCGTGTGGTAGATTGTGTGTGTGCGTATGTGTGTGTGGTAGAGAGTGTGTGTGTGTGTGTGTGTGTGTGTGTGGTAAATTGTGTGTGTGTGTGTGTATGGGGAAGATTGTGTGTATGTGGTAGATTGTGTGTGTGTGTGGTAGACTGTGTTTAAGTGTGAGTGTGTGGTAGATTGTGTGTGTGTGGTAGATTGTGTGTGGTTTGTGTGTGTGTGCTAGATAGTGTTTGTGTGTGTGTGGTAGATTGTGTGTTTGTGTGTGTGTGTGTGTGTGTGTGTGTGTTGTATCTTTGTGTGTGATAGATTGTTTGTGTGTGTGTGGGAGATTGTGTTTGTGTGTCTGTGTGTGGTAGATTGTGAGTGTGTGTGTGGTAGATTGTGTGTGTGTGTGTGGTAGATTGTGTTTTTGTATGTGTGTGTGTGGTAGATGGTGTGTGTGTGCATGTGTGTGTGGTACATTGTGTATGTGTATGTGTGTGTGTGGTAGATTGTGTTTGTGTGTGTGTGGTAAATTGTGTGCGTGTGTTTGTGTGTGTGTGTGTGGAAGATTGTGTTTGTGTGTGTGTGGTAGTTTGTGTGTGTGTGGTAGATTGTGTGTGTGTGTGGTAGATTGTCTGTGTGTGGTAGAATGTGTTTATGTGTGTTTGTGTGGTAGATTGTAAATGTGTATGTGGTAGATTGTGTGTGTGTGTGTGTGTGTGGTGTGTCTGTGTGTCTGTGTGGTAGAATGTGTGTGTGTGTGTGAGTTTATCGTAGATTATGTGTGAGTGTGTGTGTGTGCGTGTGGTAGATTGAGTTTGTGTGGTAGATTGTGTGCCTGTGTCTGTGTGTGTGTGTGGTAGATTGTGTTTGTGTGTGTGTGGTAGATTGAGTGCGTGTGGTAGATTGTGTGTGTTGTGCGTGTGTGTGTGTTTGGTAGATTGTGTGTATGTGGTTGATTGCGTGCGTGTGTGTGTGGTGGATTGTGCTTGTGTGTGCGTGGTAGATTGTATGTGTGTGTGTCTGTGTGTGTGTGGTAGATTGTGTGTGTGTGTGGTAGATTGTGTATGTGTGTGTGTGTGTGTGTGTGTGTGTGTGTGGTAGATTGTGTTTGTGTGTCTGTGTGGTAGATTGTGTGTGTGTGTGTGTGTGTGTGTGTGTGTGTGTGTGTGTGTGTGTGTGTGTGTGTGTGTTGTGTGTGGTGGATTGTGTGTGTCTGTGTGTGCTAGATTGTGTGTGTGTGTGCGTGTGTGTGTGTGGTAGATTGCGTGTGTGTGTGTGTGTATGTGTGTGGTAGATTGTGATTGTGTGTGTGTGTGTGGTGTGGGGTAGATGGCGTTTATGTGTGTGTGTCTGGTAGATTGTGTGTGTGTGTGTGTGTGTGGTAGTGTTTATGTGTGTGATTGTGTGGTAGATTGTGTGTTTGTGTGTGTGTGGTAGATTGTGTGTGTGTGTTTGTGTGTGTGTGGAAGATTGTGTTTGTGTTTGTTTGTGTGTGTGGTAGATTGTGTGTGTGAGTGTGTGGTAGATTGTGGGTGTTTGTTGTGTAGTAGGTTGTGTGTGTGTGTGTGTGTGTGTGTGTGTGTGTGGTAGATTGTGTGTGTGTGTTACATTGTGTGTGTGTGTGTGTGTGTGTGTGTGTGGTACATTGAGTCTGTGTTTGTGTGTGTGTATGTGTGGTACGTTGTATGTGTGTGTGTGTGTTTGTGTCTGTGTGTTTGCGGTAGATTGTGTGTGTGTGGTAGATTGTGTTTGTGTGTGTGTGTATGTGTATGTGTGTGTGTGTGTAGCAGATTGTGTGTGTGTGGTAGATTGTTTGTGTGTGTGTGTGGTAGATTGTTTTTGTGTTTGTGTGCGTGTGCTAGATTGTTTGTTTGTGTGTCTGTGGTAGATTGTGTTTGTGTGTGTGTGTGTGTAGATTGTGTGTGTGTGTGTGTGTGTGTCTGTGGTAGATTGTGTGTGTGTGGTAGATTGTGTTTGTTTCAGTGTGTGTGTGGTAGATTATGTTTGTGTGTGTGTGTGTGTGTGTGTGTGTGTGTTACATTCATTTTGTGTGTGTGTGGTAGATTGTGTGTGTGTGTGGAAGATTGTGTGTGTGTGTGTGTGGTAGATTGTGTGTGTGTGGTAGATTGGGTTTGTGTGTGTGTGTGGGTGTGGTAGATTGTGTGTGTGTGGTAGATTGGGTTTGTGTGTGTGTGTGTGGGTGTGGTAGATTGTGTGTGTGTGTGTGTGTGTGTGTGGTAGATTGTGTGTGTTGTCGATTGTGTCTGTGTGTGTGTGTGGGGTTGTTTGTGTCTGTGTGTGTGGTAGATTGTGTGTGTCTGTATGTGTGTGTGTGAGTGTGTGTGCGGTAGATTGTGTGTGTGTGTGTGTGTGTGTCTGTGTGTGTGTGTGGGGTTGTTTGTGTGTGTGTGTGGTAGATTGTGTGTGTGTGTGTGCGTGTGTGGTTGTTTGTGGGTCTGTGTGGTAGATTGTCTGTGTGTGTTAGATTGTCTGTGTGTGTGTGTCTGTGTGTCTGTATGGTGGATTGTAAAAGTGTGTATGTGTGTATGTGTGGTAGTTTTTGTGTGTGTACGTGTGTGTGTGGTAGATTGTGTGTGTGTGGTAGAGTGTGTGTGTGTGTGTGTGTGTGTGGTAAATTGTGTGTGTGTGTGTGTATGTGGAAGATTGTGTGTATGTGGTAGATTGTGTGTGTGTGTGTGTGGTAGACTGTGTTTAAGTGTGAGTGTGTGGTAGATTGTGTGTGTGTGGTAGATTGTGTGTGGTTTGTGTGTGTGCGCTAGATAGTGTTTGTGTGTGTGTGGTAGATTGTGTGTGTGTGTGTGTGTGTGTTGTATCTTTGTGTGTGATAGATTGTTTGTGTGTGTGTGGGAGATTGTGTTTGTGTGTCTGTGTGTGGTAGATTGTGAGTGTGTGTGTGGTAGATTGTGTGTGTGTGTGTGTGTGTGTGTGTGTGTGTGGTAGATTGTGTTTTTGTATGTGTGTGTGTGGTAGATGGTGTGTGTGTGCGTGTGTGTGTGTGTGTGGTAGATTGTGTATGTGTATGTGTGTGTGTGGTAGATTGTGTTTGTGTGTGTGTGGTAAATTGTGTGCGTGTGTTTGTGTGTGTGTGTGTGGAAGATTGTGTTTGTGTGTGTGTGGTAGTTTGTGTGAGTGTGGTAGATTGTGTGTGTGTGTGGTAGATTGTCTGTGTGTGGTAGAATGTGTTTATGTGTGTTTGTGTGGTAGATTGTAAATGTGTATGTGGTAGATTGTGTGTGTGTGTGTGTGGTGTGTCTGTGTGTCTGTGTGGTAGAATGTGTGTGTGTGTGTGTGTGAGTTTATCGTAGATTATGTGTGAGTGTGTGTGTGTGCGTGTGGTAGATTGAGTTTGTGTGGTAGATTGTGTGCCTGTGTCTGTGTGTGTGTGTGGTAGATTGTGTTTGTGTGTGTGTGGTAGATTGAGTGTGTGTGGTAGATTGTGTGTGTTGTGCGTGTGTGTGTGTTTGGTAGATTGTGTGTATGTGGTTGATTGCGTGCGTGTGTGTGTGGTGGATTGTGCTTGTGTGTGCGTGGTAGATTGTATGTGTGTGTGTCTGTGTGTGTGTGGTAGATTGTGTGTGTGTGTGGTAGATTGTGTGTGTGTGTGTGTGTGTGTGTGTGTGTGTGTGTGTGTGTGGTAGATTGTGTTTGTGTGTCTGTGTGGTAGATTGTGTGTGTGTGTGTGTGTGTGTGTGTGTGTGTGTGTGTGTGTGTGTGTGTGTGTGAGTTGTGTGTGGTGGATTGTGTGTGTCTGTGTGTGCTAGATTGTGTGTGTGTGTGTGTGTGTGTGTGTGTGTGTGTGTGTGGTAGATTGCGTGTGTGTGTGTGTGTGTGTGTGTGGTAGATTGTGATTGTGTGTGTGTGTGGTGTGGGGTAGATGGCGTTTATGTGTGTGTGTCTGGTAGATTGTGTGTGTGTGTGTGTGTGTGTGGTAGTGTTTATGTGTGTGATTGTGTGGTAGATTGTGTGTTTGTGTGTGTGTGTGGTAGATTGTGTGTGTGTGTTTGTGTGTGTGTCGTAGATTGTGTTTGTGTTTGTTTGTGTGTGTGGTAGATTGTGTGTGTGAGTGTGTGGTAGATTGTGGGTGTTTGTTGTGTAGTAGGTTGTGTGTGTGTGTGTGTGTGTGTGTGTGTGTGTGTGGTAGATTGTGTGTGTGTGTTACATTGTGTGTGTGTGTGTGTGTGTGTGTGTGTGTGTGGTACATTGAGTCTGTGTTTGTGTGTGTGTGTGTGTGGTACGTTGTATGTGTGTGTGTGTGTTTGTGTCTGTGTGTTTGCGGTAGATTGTGTGTGTGTGGTAGATTGTGTTTGTGTGTGTGTGTATGTGTATGTGTGTGTGTGTGTAGCAGATTGTGTGTGTGTGGTAGATTGTTTGTGTGTGTGTGTGGTAGATTGTTTTTGTGTTTGTGTGCGTGTGCTAGATTGTTTGTTTGTGTGTCTGTGGTAGATTGTGTTTGTGTGTGTGTGTGTGTAGATTGTGTGTGTGTGTGTGTGTGTGTGTGTGTGTCTGTGGTAGATTGTGTGTGTGTGGTAGATTGTGTTTGTTTCAGTGTGTGTGTGGTAGATTATGTTTGTGTGTGTGTGTGTGTGTGTGTGTGTGTGTTACATTCATTTTGTGTGTGTGTGGTAGATTGTGTGTGTGTGTGGAAGATTGTGTGTGTGTGTGTGTGGTAGATTGTGTGTGTGTGGTAGATTGGGTTTGTGTGTGTGTGTGGGTGTGGTAGATTGTGTGTGTGTGGTAGATTGGGTTTGTGTGTGTGTGTGTGAGTGTGGTAGATTGTGTGTGTGTGTGTCTGTGTGTGTGGTAGATTGTGTGTGTGTGGTCGATTGTGTCTGTGTGTGTGTGTGGGGTTGTTTGTGTCTGTGTGTGTGGTAGATTGTGTGTGTGTGTGTGTGTGTGTGTGTGTGTATGTTTGTGGTAGATTGTTTCTGTGTGTGTGCGTGTGTGGTTGTTTGTGTGTCAGTGTGGTAGATTGTGTTTGTGATTTAGATTGTGTGTCTGTGTGTCTGTGTGTTGGATTGTGAAAGTGTGTATGTGTGTATGTGTAGTAGTTTGTGTGTGTGTATGTGTGTGTGTGGTAGATTGTGTGTGTGGTAGATTGTGTGTGTGTGTGTGGTAAATTGTGTGTGTGTGTGTGTGTGTGTGTGTGTGTGTGTGTGTGTGTGGTAGATTGTGTTTGTGTGTGTGTGTGGTAGATTGTGTGTGTGGTAGATTGTGTTTGTGTGTGTGTGTGTGTTGAAGATTGTGTTTGTATGTGTGTGGTAGTTTGTGTGTGTGTGCTAGATTGTGTGTGTGTGTGGTAGATCGTCTGTGTGTGGTAGATTGTGTTTCTGTGTGTGTGTGTGGTAGATTGTAAGTGTGTATGTGGTAGATTGTGTGTGTGTGTGTGTGCGTGTGTGGTTGTTTGTGGGTCTGTGTGGTAGATTGTCTGTGTGTGTTAGATTGTCTGTGTGTGTGTGTCTGTATGGTGTATTGTAAAAGTGTGTATGTGTGTATGTGTGGTAGTTTTTGTGTGTGTACGTGTGTGTGTGGTAGATTGTGTGTGTGCGTATGTGTGTGTGGTAGAGAGTGTGTGTGTGTGTGTGTGTGTGTGTGTGTGTGTGGTAAATTGTGTGTGTGTGTGTGTATGGGGAAGATTGTGTGTATGTGGTAGATTGTGTGTGTGTGTGTGTGGTAGACTGTGTTTAAGTGTGAGTGTGTGGTAGATTGTGTGTGTGTGGTAGATTGTGTGTGGTTTGTGTGTGTGTGCTAGATAGTGTTTGTGTGTGTGTGGTAGATTGTGTGTGTGTGTGTGTGTGTGTGTGTGTGTGTGTTGTATCTTTGTGTGTGATAGATTGTTTGTGTGTGTGTGGGAGATTGTGTTTGTGTGTCTGTGTGTGGTAGATTGTGAGTGTGTGTGTGGTAGATTGTGTGTGTGTGTGTGGTAGATTGTGTTTTTGTATGTGTGTGTGTGGTAGATGGTGTGTGTGTGCATGTGTGTGTGGTACATTTTGTATGTGTATGTGTGTGTGTGGTAGATTGTGTTTGTGTGTGTGTGGTAAATTGTGTGCGTGTGTTTGTGTGTGTGTGTGTGGAAGATTGTGTTTGTGTGTGTGGTAGTTTGTGTGTGTGTGGTAGATTGTGTGTGTGTGGTAGATTGTCTGTGTGTGGTAGAATGTGTTTATGTGTGTTTGTGTGGTAGATTGTAAATGTGTATGTGGTAGATTGTGTGTGTGTGTGTGTGGTGTGTCTGTGTGTGTGTGTGGTAGAATGTGTCTGTGTGTGTGAGTTTATCGTAGATTATGTGTTGTGTGTGTGTGTGCGTGTGGTAGATTGAGTTTGTGTGGTAGATTGTGTGCCTGTGTCTGTGTGTGTGTGTGGTAGATTGTGTTTGTGTGTGTGTGGTAGATTGAGTGCGTGTGGTAGATTGTGTGTGTTGTGCGTGTGTGTGTGTTTGGTAGATTGTGTGTATGTGGTTGATTGCGTGCGTGTGTGTGAGGTGGATTGTGCTTGTGTGTGCGTGGTAGATTGTATGTGTGTGTGTCTGTGTGTGTGTGGTAGATTGTGTGTGTGTGTGGTAGATTGTGTATGTGTGTGTGTGTGTGTGTGTGTGTGTGTGGTAGATTGTGTTTGTGTGTCTGTGTGGTAGATTGTGTGTGTGTGTGTGTGTGTGTGTGTGTGTGTGTGTGTGTGTGTGTGTGTGTGTGTGTGTTGTGTGTGGTGGATTGTGTGTGTCTGTGTGTGCTAGATTGTGTGTGTGTGTGTGTGTGTGTGTGTGTGTGGTAGATTGCGTGTGTTTGTGTGTGTATGTGTGTGGTAGATTGTGATTGTGTGTGTGTGTGTGGTGTGGGGTAGATGGCGTTTATGTGTGTGTGTCTGGTAGATTGTGTGTGTGTGTGTGTGTGTGTGTGTGTGGTAGTGTTTATGTGTGTGATTGTGTGGTAGATTGTGTGTTTGTGTGTGTGTGTGGTAGATTGTGTGTGTGTGTTTGTGTGTGTGTCGTAGATTGTGTTTGTGTTTTTTTGTGTGTGTGGTAGATTGTGTGTGTGTGTGTGGTAGATTGTGGGTGTTTGTTGTGTAGTAGGTTGTGTGTGTGTGTGTGTGTGTGTGTGTGGTAGATTGTGTGTGTGTGTTACATTGTGTGTGTGTGTGTGTGTGTGTGTGTGTGGTACATTGAGTCTGTGTTTGTGTGTGTGTGTGTGTGGTACGTTGTATGTGTGTGTGTGTGTTTGTGTCTGTGTGTTTGCGGTAGATTGTGTGTGTGTGGTAGATTGTGTTTGTGTGTGTGTGTATGTGTATGTGTGTGTGTGTGTAGCAGATTGTGTGTGTGTGGTAGATTGTTTGTGTGTGTGTGTGGTAGATTGTTTTTGTGTTTGTGTGCGTGTGCTAGATTGTTTGTTTGTGTGTCTGTGGTAGATTGTGTTTGTGTGTGTGTGTGCGTAGATTGTGTGTGTGTGTGTGTGTGTGTGTCTGTGGTAGATTGTGTGTGTGTGGTAGATTGTGTTTGTTTCAGTGTGTGTGTGGTAGATTATGTTTGTGTGTGTGTGTGTGTGTGTGTGTGTGTGTGTTACATTCATTTTGTGTGTGTGTGGTAGATTGTGTGTGTGTGTGGAAGATTGTGTGTGTGTGTGTGGTAGATTGTGTGTGTGTGGTAGATTGGGTTTGTGTGTGTGTGTGGGTGTGGTAGATTGTGTGTGTGTGGTAGATTGGGTTTGTGTGTGTGTGTGTGGGTGTGGTAGATTGTGTGTGTGTGTGTGTGTGTGTGGTAGATTGTGTGTGTTGTCGATTGTGTCTGTGTGTGTGTGTGGGGTTGTTTGTGTCTGTGTGTGTGGTAGATTGTGTGTGTCTGTATGTGAGTGTGTGTGTGTGTGTGTGTGGTAGATTGTGTGTGTGTGTGTGTGTGTGTGTCTGTGCGTGTGGTAGATTGTGTGTGTGTGGTCGATTGTGTCTGTGTGTGTGTGTGGGGTTGTTTGTGTGTGTGTGTGGTAGATTGTGTGTGTGTGTGTGCGTGTGTGGTTGTTTGTGGGTCTGTGTGGTAGATTGTCTGTGTGTGTTAGATTGTCTGTGTGTGTGTGTCTGTGTGTCTGTATGGTGGATTGTAAAAGTGTGTATGTGTGTATGTGTGGTAGTTTTTGTGTGTGTACGTGTGTGTGTGGTAGATTGTGTGTGTGTGGTAGAGTGTGTGTGTGTGTGTGTGTGTGTGGTAAATTGTGTGTGTGTGTGTGTATGTGGAAGATTGTGTGTATGTGGTAGATTGTGTGTGTGTGTGTGTGGTAGACTGTGTTTAAGTGTGAGTGTGTGGTAGATTGTGTGTGTGTGGTAGATTGTGTGTGGTTTGTGTGTGTGCGCTAGATAGTGTTTGTGTGTGTGTGGTAGATTGTGTGTGTGTGTGTGTGTGTGTGTGTGTTGTATCTTTGTGTGTGATAGATTGTTTGTGTGTGTGTGGGAGATTGTGTTTGTGTGTCTGTGTGTGGTAGATTGTGAGTGTGTGTGTGGTAGATTGTGTGTGTGTGTGTGTGTGTGTGTGTGTGGTAGATTGTGTTTTTGTATGTGTGTGTGTGGTAGATGGTGTGTGTGTGCGTGTGTGTGTGTGTGGTAGATTGTGTATGTGTATGTGTGTGTGTGGTAGATTGTGTTTGTGTGTGTGTGGTAAATTGTGTGCGTGTGTTTGTGTGTGTGTGTGTGGAAGATTGTGTTTGTGTGTGTGTGGTAGTTTGTGTGAGTGTGGTAGATTGTGTGTGTGTGTGGTAGATTGTCTGTGTGTGGTAGAATGTGTTTATGTGTGTTTGTGTGGTAGATTGTAAATGTGTATGTGGTAGATTGTGTGTGTGTGTGTGTGGTGTGTCTGTGTGTCTGTGTGGTAGAATGTGTGTGTGTGTGTGTGTGAGTTTATCGTAGATTATGTGTGAGTGTGTGTGTGTGTGTGTGGTAGATTGAGTTTGTGTGGTAGATTGTGTGCCTGTGTCTGTGTGTGTGTGTGGTAGATTGTGTTTGTGTGTGTGTGGTAGATTGAGTGCGTGTGGTAGATTGTGTGTGTTGTGCGTGTGTGTGTGTTTGGTAGATTGTGTGTATGTGGTTGATTGCGTGCGTGTGTGTGAGGTGGATTGTGCTTGTGTGTGCGTGGTAGATTGTATGTGTGTGTGTCTGTGTGTGTGTGGTAGATTGTGTGTGTGTGTGGTAGATTGTGTATGTGTGTGTGTGTGTGTGTGTGTGTGTGTGGTAGATTGTGTTTGTGTGTCTGTGTGGTAGATTGTGTGTGTGTGTGTGTGTGTGTGTGTGTGTGTGTGTGTGTGTGTGTGTGTGTGTGTTGTGTGTGGTGGATTGTGTGTGTCTGTGTGTGCTAGATTGTGTGTGTGTGTGTGTGTGTGTGTGTGTGTGGTAGATTGCGTGTGTGTGTGTGTGTATGTGTGTGGTAGATTGTGATTGTGTGTGTGTGTGTGGTGTGGGGTAGATGGCGTTTATGTGTGTGTGTCTGGTAGATTGTGTGTGTGTGTGTGTGTGTGTGTGTGTGTGGTAGTGTTTATGTGTGTGATTGTGTGGTAGATTGTGTGTTTGTGTGTGTGTGTGGTAGATTGTGTGTGTGTGTTTGTGTGTGTGTCGTAGATTGTGTTTGTGTTTTTTTGTGTGTGTGGTAGATTGTGTGTGTGAGTGTGTGGTAGATTGTGGGTGTTTGTTGTGTAGTAGGTTGTGTGTGTGTGTGTGTGTGTGTGTGTGGTAGATTGTGTGTGTGTGTTACATTGTGTGTGTGTGTGTGTGTGTGGTACATTGAGTCTGTGTTTGTGTGTGTGTGTGTGTGGTACGTTGTATGTGTGTGTGTGTGTTTGTGTCTGTGTGTTTGCGGTAGATTGTGTGTGTGTGGTAGATTGTGTTTGTGTGTGTGTGTATGAGTATGTGTGTGTGTGTGTAGCAGATTGTGTGTGTGTGGTAGATTGTTTGTGTGTGTGTGTGGTAGATTGTTTTTGTGTTTGTGTGCGTGTGCTAGATTGTTTGTTTGTGTGTCTGTGGTAGATTGTGTTTGTGTGTGTGTGTGCGTAGATTGTGTGTGTGTGTGTGTGTGTGTGTCTGTGGTAGATTGTGTGTGTGTGGTAGATTGTGTTTGTTTCAGTGTGTGTGTGGTAGATTATGTTTGTGTGTGTGTGTGTGTGTGTGTGTGTGTGTTACATTCATTTTGTGTGTGTGTGGTAGATTGTGTGTGTGTGTGGAAGATTGTGTGTGTGTGTGTGTGGTAGATTGTGTGTGTGTGGTAGATTGGGTTTGTGTGTGTGTGTGGGTGTGGTAGATTGTGTGTGTGTGGTAGATTGGGTTTGTGTGTGTGTGTGTGGGTGTGGTAGATTGTGTGTGTGTGTGTGTGTGTGTGGTAGATTGTGTGTGTTGTCGATTGTGTCTGTGTGTGTGTGTGGGGTTGTTTGTGTCTGTGTGTGTGGTAGATTGTGTGTGTCTGTATGTGAGTGTGTGTGTGTGTGTGTGTGGTAGATTGTGTGTGTGTGTGTGTGTGTGTGTCTGTGCGTGTGGTAGATTGTGTGTGTGTGGTCGATTGTGTCTGTGTGTGTGTGTGGGGTTGTTTGTGTGTGTGTGTGGTAGATTGTGTGTGTGTGTGTGCGTGTGTGGTTGTTTGTGGGTCTGTGTGGTAGATTGTCTGTGTGTGTTAGATTGTCTGTGTGTGTGTGTCTGTGTGTCTGTATGGTGGATTGTAAAAGTGTGTATGTGTGTATGTGTGGTAGTTTTTGTGTGTGTACGTGTGTGTGTGGTAGATTGTGTGTGTGTGGTAGAGTGTGTGTGTGTGTGTGTGTGTGTGGTAAATTGTGTGTGTGTGTGTGTATGTGGAAGATTGTGTGTATGTGGTAGATTGTGTGTGTGTGTGTGTGGTAGACTGTGTTTAAGTGTGAGTGTGTGGTAGATTGTGTGTGTGTGGTAGATTGTGTGTGGTTTGTGTGTGTGCGCTAGATAGTGTTTGTGTGTGTGTGGTAGATTGTGTGTGTGTGTGTGTGTGTGTGTGTTGTATCTTTGTGTGTGATAGATTGTGTGTGTGTGGGAGATTGTGTTTGTGTGTCTGTGTGTGGTAGATTGTGAGTGTGTGTGTGGTAGATTGTGTGTGTGTGTGTGTGTGTGTGTGTGGTAGATTGTGTTTTTGTATGTGTGTGTGTGGTAGATGGTGTGTGTGTGCGTGTGTGTGTGTGTGGTAGATTGTGTATGTGTATGTGTGTGTGTGGTAGATTGTGTTTGTGTGCGTGTGTTTGTGTGTGTGTGTGTGGAAGATTGTGTTTGTGTGTGTGTGGTAGTTTGTGTGAGTGTGGTAGATTGTGTGTGTGTGTGGTAGATTGTCTGTGTGTGGTAGAATGTGTTTATGTGTGTTTGTGTGGTAGATTGTAAATGTGTATGTGGTAGATTGTGTGTGTGTGTGTGTGGTGTGTCTGTGTGTCTGTGTGGTAGAATGTGTGTGTGTGTGTGTGTGAGTTTATCGTAGATTATGTGTGAGTGTGTGTGTGTGTGTGTGGTAGATTGAGTTTGTGTGGTAGATTGTGTGCCTGTGTCTGTGTGTGTGTGTGGTAGATTGTGTTTGTGTGTGTGTGGTAGATTGAGTGTGTGTGGTAGATTGTGTGTGTTGTGCGTGTGTGTGTGTTTGGTAGATTGTGTGTATGTGGTTGATTGCGTGCGTGTGTGTGTGGTGGATTGTGCTTGTGTGTGCGTGGTAGATTGTATGTGTGTGTGTCTGTGTGTGTGTGGTAGATTGTGTGTGTGTGTGGTAGATTGTGTGTGTGTGTGTATGTGTGTGTGTGTGTGTGTGTGTGTGTGGTAGATTGTGTTTGTGTGTCTGTGTGGTAGATTGTCTGTGTGTGTGTGTGTGTGTGTGTGTGTGTGTGTGTGTGTGTGTGTGTGTGAGTTGTGTGTGGTGGATTGTGTGTGTCTGTGTGTGCTAGATTGTGTGTGTGTGTGTGTGTGTGTGTGTGTGTGTGTGTGTGTGTGTGTGTGGTAGATTGCGTGTGTGTGTGTGTGTGTGGTAGATTGTGATTGTGTGTGTGTGTGGTGTGGGGTAGATGGCGTTTATGTGTGTGTGTCTGGTAGATTGTGTGTGTGTGTGTGTGTGTGTGGTAGTGTTTATGTGTGTGATTGTGTGGTAGATTGTGTGTTTGTGTGTGTGTGTGGTAGATTGTGTGTGTGTGTTTGTGTGTGTGTCGTAGATTGTGTTTGTGTTTGTTTGTGTGTGTGGTAGATTGTGTGTGTGAGTGTGTGGTAGATTGTGGGTGTTTGTTGTGTAGTAGGTTGTGTGTGTGTGTGTGTGTGTGTGTGTGTGTGTGTGGTAGATTGTGTGTGTGTGTTACATTGTGTGTGTGTGTGTGTGTGTGTGTGTGGTACATTGAGTCTGTGTTTGTGTGTGTGTGTGTGTGGTACATTGTATGTGTGTGTGTGTGTTTGTGTCTGTGTGTTTGCGGTAGATTGTGTGTGTGTGGTAGATTGTGTTTGTGTGTGTGTGTATGTGTATGTGTGTGTGTGGGTGTGGTAGATTGTGTGTGTGTGGTAGATTGAGTTTCTGTGTGTGTGTGGTAGATTGTGTGTGTGTGTGTGTGTGTGTGTGTGTGGAATATTGAGTGTGTGTGTGTGTGGTAGATTGTGTGTGTGGTAGATTGGGTTTGTATGTGTGTGTGTGGGTGTGGTAGATTGTGTGTGTGTGGTAGATTGAGTTTGTGTGTGTGTGTGTGTGTGTGTGTGTGTGTGTGTGTGTGTGGTAGATTGTGTGTGTGTGTGTGTGTGTCTGTGCGTGTGGTAGATTGTGTGTGTGTGGTCGATTGTGTCTGTGTGTGTGTGTGGGGTTGTTTGTGTGTGTGTGGTAGATTGTGTGTGTGTGTGTGCGTGTGTGGTTGTTTGTGGGTCTGTGTGGTAGATTGTCTGTGTGTGTTAGATTGTCTGTGTGTGTGTTTCTGTGTGTCTGTATGGTGGATTGTAAAAGTGTGTATGTGTGTATGTGTGGTAGTTTTTGTGTGTGTACGTGTGCGTGTGGTAGATTGTGTGTGTGCGTATGTGTGTGTGGTAGAGAGTGTGTGTGTGTGTGTGTGTGTGTGTGTGGTAAATTGTGTGTGTGTGTGTGTATGGGGAAGATTGTGTGTATGTGGTAGATTGTGTGTGTGTGTGTGTGGTAGACTGTGTTTAAGTGTGAGTGTGTGGTAGATTGTGTGTGTGTGGTAGATTGTGTGTGGTTTGTGTGTGTGTGCTAGATAGTGTTTGTGTGTGTGTGGTAGATTGTGTGTGTGTGTGTGTGTGTGTGTGTGTGTGTTGTATCTTTGTGTGTGATAGATTGTTTGTGTGTGTGTGGGAGATTGTGTTTGTGTGTCTGTGTGTGGTAGATTGTGAGTGTGTGTGTGGTAGATTGTGTGTGTGTGTGTGGTAGATTGTGTTTTTGTATGTGTGTGTGTGGTAGATGGTGTGTGTGTGCATGTGTGTGTGGTACATTGTGTATGTGTATGTGTGTGTGTGGTAGATTGTGTTTGTGTGTGTGTGGTAAATTGTGTGCGTGTGTTTGTGTGTGTGTGTGTGTGGAAGATTGTGTTTGTGTGTGTGTGGTAGTTTGTGTGTGTGTGGTAGATTGTGTGTGTGTGTGGTAGATTGTCTGTGTGTGGTAGAATGTGTTTATGTGTGTTTGTGTGGTAGATTGTAAATGTGTATGTGGTAGATTGTGTGTGTGTCTGTGTGTGTGGTGTGTCTGTGTGTCTGTGTGGTAGAATGTGTGTGTGTGTGTGAGTTTATCGTAGATTATGTGTGAGTGTGTGTGTGTGTGTGTGGTAGATTGAGTTTGTGTGGTAGATTGTGTGCCTGTGTCTGTGTGTGTGTGTGGTAGATTGTGTTTGTGTGTGTGTGGTAGATTGAGTGCGTGTGGTAGATTGTGTGTGTTGTGCGTGTGTGTGTGTTTGGTAGATTGTGTGTATGTGGTTGATTGCGTGCGTGTGTGTGTGGTGGATTGTGCTTGTGTGTGCGTGGTAGATTGTATGTGTGTGTGTCTGTGTGTGTGTGGTAGATTGTGTGTGTGTGTGGTAGATTGTGTATGTGTGTGTGTGTGTGTGTGTGTGTGTGTGTGTGTGTGTGGTAGATTGTGTTTGTGTGTCTGTGTGGTAGATTGTGTGTGTGTGTGTGTGTGTGTGTGTGTGTGTGTGTGTGTGTGTGTGTGTGTGTGTGTGTGTGTGTGTGTGTGTTGTGTGTGGTGGATTGTGTGTGTCTGTGTGTGCTAGATTGTGTGTGTGTGTGCGTGTGTGTGTGTGGTAGATTGCGTGTGTGTGTGTGTGTATGTGTGTGGTAGATTGTGATTGTGTGTGTGTGTGTGGTGTGGGGTAGATGGCGTTTATGTGTGTGTGTCTGGTAGATTGTGTGTGTGTGTGTGTGTGTGGTAGTGTTTATGTGTGTGATTGTGTGGTAGATTGTGTGTTTGTGTGTGTGTGTGGTAGATTGTGTGTGTGTGTTTGTGTGTGTGTGGAAGATTGTGTTTGTGTTTGTTTGTGTGTGTGGTAGATTGTGTGTGTGAGTGTGTGGTAGATTGTGGGTGTTTGTTGTGTAGTAGGTTGTGTGTGTGTGTGTGTGTGTGTGTGTGTGTGTGTGGTAGATTGTGTGTGTGTGTTACATTGTGTGTGTGTGTGTGTGTGTGTGTGTGTGTGGTACATTGAGTCTGTGTTTGTGTGTGTGTATGTGTGGTACGTTGTATGTGTGTGTGTGTGTTTGTGTCTGTGTGTTTGCGGTAGATTGTGTGTGTGTGATAGATTGTGTTTGTGTGTGTGTGTATGTGTATGTGTGTGTGTGTGTAGCAGATTGTGTGTGTGTGGTAGATTGTTTGTGTGTGTGTGTGGTAGATTGTTTTTGTGTTTGTGTGCGTGTGCTAGATTGTTTGTTTGTGTGTCTGTGGTAGATTGTGTTTGTGTGTGTGTGTGTGTAGATTGTGTGTGTGTGTGTGTGTGTGTGTCTGTGGTAGATTGTGTGTGTGTGGTAGATTGTGTTTGTTTCAGTGTGTGTGTGGTAGATTATGTTTGTGTGTGTGTGTGTGTGTGTGTGTGTGTTACATTCATTTTGTGTGTGTGTGGTAGATTGTGTGTGTGTGTGGAAGATTGTGTGTGTGTGTGTGTGGTAGATTGTGTGTGTGTGGTAGATTGGGTTTGTGTGTGTGTGTGGGTGTGGTAGATTGTGTGTGTGTGGTAGATTGGGTTTGTGTGTGTGTGTGTGGGTGTGGTAGATTGTGTGTGTGTGTGTGTGTGTGTGGTAGATTGTGTGTGTTGTCGATTGTGTCTGTGTGTGTGTGTGGGGTTGTTTGTGTCTGTGTGTGTGGTAGATTGTGTGGGTCTGTATGTGTGTGTGTGTGAGTGTGTGTGCGGTAGATTGTGTGTGTGTGTGTGTGTGTGTGTCTGTGTGTGTGGTAGATTGTGTGTGTGTGGTCGATTGTGTCTGTGTGTGTGTGTGGGGTTGTTTGTGTGTGTGTGTGGTAGATTGTGTGTGTGTGTGTGCGTGTGTGGTTGTTTGTGGGTCTGTGTGGTAGATTGTCTGTGTGTGTTAGATTGTCTGTGTGTGTGTGTCTGTGTGTCTGTATGGTGGATTGTAAAAGTGTGTATGTGTGTATGTGTGGTAGTTTTTGTGTGTGTACGTGTGTGTGTGGTAGATTGTGTGTGTGTGGTAGAGTGTGTGTGTGTGTGGTAAATTGTGTGTGTGTGTGTGTATGTGGAAGATTGTGTGTATGTGGTAGATTGTGTGTGTGTGTGTGTGGTAGACTGTGTTTAAGTGTGAGTGTGTGGTAGATATTGTGTGTGTGGTAGATTGTGTGTGGTTTGTGTGTGTGCGCTAGATAGTGTTTGTGTGTGTGTGGTAGATTGTGTGTGTGTGTGTGTGTGTGTGTGTTGTATCTTTGTGTGTGATAGATTGTTTGTGTGTGTGTGGGAGATTGTGTTTGTGTGTCTGTGTGTGGTAGATTGTGAGTGTGTGTGTGGTAGATTGTGTGTGTGTGTGTGTGTGTGTGGTAGATTGTGTTTTTGTATGTGTGTGTGTGGTAGATGGTGTGTGTGTGCGTGTGTGTGTGTGTGTGGTAGATTGTGTATGTGTATATGTGTGTGTGGTAGATTGTGTTTGTGTGTGTGTGGTAAATTGTGTGCGTGTGTTTGTGTGTGTGTGTGTGGAAGATTGTGTTTGTGTGTGTGTGGTAGTTTGTGTGAGTGTGGTAGATTGTGTGTGTGTGTGGTAGATTGTCTGTGTGTGGTAGAATGTGTTTATGTGTGTTTGTGTGGTAGATTGTAAATGTGTATGTGGTAGATTGTGTGTGTGTGTGTGTGGTGTGTCTGTGTGTCTGTGTGGTAGAATGTGTGTGTGTGTGTGTGTGAGTTTATCGTAGATTATGTGTGAGTGTGTGTGTGTGCGTGTGGTAGATTGAGTTTGTGTGGTAGATTGTGTGCCTGTGTCTGTGTGTGTGTGTGGTAGATTGTGTTTGTGTGTGTGTGGTAGATTGAGTGTGTGTGGTAGATTGTGTGTGTTGTGCGTGTGTGTGTGTTTGGTAGATTGTGTGTATGTGGTTGATTGCGTGCGTGTGTGTGTGGTGGATTGTGCTTGTGTGTGCGTGGTAGATTGTATGTGTGTGTGTCTGTGTGTGTGTGGTAGATTGTGTGTGTGTGTGGTAGATTGTGTGTGTGTGTGTGTGTGTGTGTGTGTGTGTGTGTGTGTGTGGTAGATTGTGTTTGTGTGTCTGTGTGGTAGATTGTGTGTGTGTGTGTGTGTGTGTGTGTGTGTGTGTGTGTGTGTGTGTGTGTGTGTGTGTGTGTGTGTGTGTGTGTGTGTGTGTGTGAGTTGTGTGTGGTGGATTGTGTGTGTCTGTGTGTGCTAGATTGTGTGTGTGTGTGTGTGTGTGTGTGTGTGTGGTAGATTGCGTGTGTGTGTGTGTGTGTGTGTGGTAGATTGTGATTGTGTGTGTGTGTGGTGTGGGGTAGATGGCGTTTATGTGTGTGTGTCTGGTAGATTGTGTGTGTGTGTGTGTGTGTGTGGTAGTGTTTATGTTTGTGATTGTGTGGTAGATTGTGTGTTTGTGTGTGTGTGTGGTAGATTGTGTGTGTGTGTTTGTGTGTGTGTCGTAGATTGTGTTTGTGTTTGTTTGTGTGTGTGGTAGATTGTGTGTGTGAGTGTGTGGTAGATTGTGGGTGTTTGTTGTGTAGTAGGTTGTGTGTGTGTGTGTGTGTGTGTGTGTGTGTGTGTGTGTGGTAGATTGTGTGTGTGTGTTACATTGTGTGTGTGTGTGTGTGTGGTACATTGAGTCTGTGTTTGTGTGTGTGTGTGTGGTACGTTGTATGTGTGTGTGTGTGTTTGTGTCTGTGTGTTTGCGGTAGATTGTGTGTGTGTGGTAGATTGTGTTTGTGTGTGTGTGTATGTGTATGTGTGTGTGTTTGTAGCAGATTGTGTGTGTGTGGTAGATTGTTTGTGTGTGTGTGTGGTAGATTGTTTTTGTGTTTGTGTGCGTGTGCTAGATTGTTTGTTTGTGTGTCTGTGGTAGATTGTGTTTGTGTGCGTGTGTGTGTAGATTGTGTGTGTGTGTGTGTGTGTGTGTGTGTGTGTGTGTGTGTCTGTGGTAGATTGTGTGTGTGTGGTAGATTGTGTTTGTTTCAGTGTGTGTGGTAGATTATGTTTGTGTGTGTGTGTGTGTGTGTGTGTGTGTGTTACATTCATTTTGTGTGTGTGTGGTAGATTGTGTGTGTGTGTGGAAGATTGTGTGTGTGTGTGTGTGGTAGATTGTGTGTGTGCGGTAGATTGGGTTTGTGTGTGTGTGTGGGTGTGGTAGATTGTGTGTGTGTGGTAGATTGGGTTTGTGTGTGTGTGAGTGTGGTAGATTGTGTGTGTGTGTGTCTGTGTGTGTGGTAGATTGTGTGTGTGTGGTCGATCGTGTCTGTGTGTGTGTGTGGGGTTGTTTGTGTCTGTGTGTGTGGTAGATTGTGTGTGTGTGTGTGTGTGTGTGTGTATGTTTGTGGTAGATTGTTTCTGTGTGTGTGCGTGTGTGGTTGTTTGTGTGTCAGTGTGGTAGATTGTGTTTGTGATTTAGATTGTGTGTCTGTGTGTCTGTGTGTTGGATTGTGAAAGTGTGTATGTGTGTATTTGTAGTAGTTTGTGTGTGTGTATGTGTGTGTGTGGTAGATTGTGTGTGTGGTAGATTGTGTGTGTGTGTGTGGTAAATTGTGTGTGTGTGTGTGTGTGTGTGTGTGTGTGTGCGTGTGTGTGTGGTAGATTGTGTTTGTGTGTGTGTGTGGTAGATTGTGTGTGTGGTAGATTGTGTTTGTGTGTGTGTGTGTGTTGAAGATTGTGTTTGTATGTGTGTGGTAGTTTGTGTGTGTGTGCTAGATTGTGTGTGTGTGTGTGGTAGATCGTCTGTGTGTGGTAGATTGTGTTTCTGTGTGTGTGTGTGGTAGATTGTAAGTGTGTATGTGGTAGATTGTGTGTGTGTGTGTGTGCGTGTGTGGTTGTTTGTGGGTCTGTGTGGTAGATTGTCTGTGTGTGTTAGATTGTCTGTGTGTGTGTGTCTGTATGGTGTATTGTAAAAGTGTGTATGTGTGTATGTGTGGTAGTTTTTGTGTGTGTACGTGTGTGTGTGGTAGATTGTGCGTGTGCGTATGTGTGTGTGGTAGAGAGTGTGTGTGTGTGTGTGTGTGTGTGTGTGTGTGTGTGTGTGGTAAATTGTGTGTGTGTGTGTGTATGTGGAAGATTGTGTGTATGTGGTAGATTGTGTGTGTGTGTGTGTGGTAGACTGTGTTTAAGTGTGAGTGTGTGGTAGATTGTGTGTGTGTGGTAGATTGTGTGTGGTTTGTGTGTGTGTGCTAGATAGTGTTTGTGTGTGTGTGGTAGATTGTGTGTGTGTGTGTGTGTGTGTGTGTGTTGTATCTTTGTGTGTGATAGATTGTTTGTGTGTGTGTGGGAGATTGTGTTTGTGTGTCTGTGTGTGGTAGATTGTGAGTGTGTGTGTGGTAGATTGTGTGTGTGTGTGTGGTAGATTGTGTTTTTGTATGTGTGTGTGTGGTAGATGGTGTGTGTGTGCATGTGTGTGTGGTAGATTGTGTATGTGTATGTGTGTGTGTGGTAGATTGTGTTTGTGTGTGTGTGGTAAATTGTGTGCGTGTGTTTGTGTGTGTGTGTGTGGAAGATTGTGTTTGTGTGTGTGGTAGTTTGTGTGTGTGTGGTAGATTGTGTGTGTGTGGTAGATTGTCTGTGTGTGGTAGAATGTGTTTATGTGTGTTTGTGTGGTAGATTGTAAATGTGTATGTGGTAGATTGTGTGTGTGTGTGTGTGGTGTGTCTGTGTGTGTGTGTGGTAGAATGTGTGTGTGTGTGTGAGTTTATCGTAGATTATGTGTGAGTGTGTGTGTGTGCGTGTGGTAGATTGAGTTTGTGTGGTAGATTGTGTGCCTGTGTCTGTGTGTGTGTGTGGTAGATTGTGTTTGTGTGTGTGTGGTAGATTGAGTGCGTGTGGTAGATTGTGTGTGTTGTGCGTGTGTGTGTGTTTGGTAGATTGTGTGTATGTGGTTGATTGCGTGCGTGTGTGTGAGGTGGATTGTGCTTGTGTGTGCGTGGTAGATTGTATGTGTGTGTGTCTGTGTGTGTGTGGTAGATTGTGTGTGTGTGTGGTAGATTGTGTATGTGTGTGTGTGTGTGTGTGTGTGTGTGTGTGTGTGTGTGTGGTAGATTGTGTTTGTGTGTCTGTGTGGTAGATTGTGTGTGTGTGTGTGTGTGTGTGTGTGTGTGTGTGTGTGTGTGTGTGTGTTGTGTGTGGTAGATTGTGTGTGTCTGTGTGTGCTAGATTGTGTGTGTGTGTGTGTGTGTGTGTGTGTGGTAGATTGCGTGTGTGTGTGTGTGTATGTGTGTGGTAGATTGTGATTGTGTGTGTGTGTGTGTGGTGTGGGGTAGATGGCGTTTATGTGTGTGTGTCTGGTAGATTGTGTGTGTGTGTGTGTGTGTGTGTGGTAGTGTTTATGTGTGTGATTGTGTGGTAGATTGTGTGTGTGTGTGTATGTGGTAGATTGTGTGTGTGTGTGTGTGGTAGACTGTGTTTAAGTGTGAGTGTGTGGTAGATTGTGTGTGTGTGGTAGATTGTGTGTGGTTTGTGTGTGTGTGCTAGATAGTGTTTGTGTGTGTGTGGTAGATTGTGTGTGTGTGTGTGTGTGTGTGTGTGTGTGTGTGTGTGTTGTATCTTTGTGTGTGATAGATTGTTTGTGTGTGTGTGGGAGATTGTGTTTGTGTGTCTGTGTGTGGTAGATTGTGAGTGTGTGTGTGGTAGATTGTGTGTGTGTGTGTGGTAGATTGTGTTTTTGTATGTGTGTGTGGTAGATGGTGTGTGTGTGCATGTGTGTGTGGTAGATTGTGTATGTGTATGTGTGTGTGTGGTAGATTGTGTTTGTGTGTGTGTGGTAAATTGTGTGCGTGTGTTTGTGTGTGTGTGTGTGGAAGATTGTGTTTGTGTGTGTGGTAGTTTGTGTGTGTATGGTAGATTGTGTGTGTGTGGTAGATTGTCTGTGTGTGGTAGAATGTGTTTATGTGTGTTTGTGTGGTAGATTGTAAATGTGTATGTGGTAGATTGTGTGTGTGTGTGTGTGGTGTGTCTGTGTGTGTGTGTGGTAGAATGTGTGTGTGTGTGTGAGTTTATCGTAGATTATGTGTGAGTGTGTGTGTGTGCGTGTGGTAGATTGAGTTTGTGTGGTAGATTGTGTGCCTGTGTCTGTGTGTGTGTGTGGTAGATTGTGTTTGTGTGTGTGTGGTAGATTGAGTGCGTGTGGTAGATTGTGGGTGTTGTGCGTGTGTGTGTGTTTGGTAGATTGTGTGTATGTGGTTGATTGCGTGCGTGTGTGTGAGGTGGATTGTGCTTGTGTGTGCGTGGTAGATTGTATGTGTGTGTGTCTGTGTGTGTGTGGTAGATAGTGTGTGTGTGTGGTAGATTGTGTATGTGTGTGTGTGTGTGTGTGTGTGTGTGTGTGTGTGTGGTAGATTGTGTTTGTGTGTCTGTGTGGTAGATTGTGTGTGTGTGTGTGTGTGTGTGTGTGTGTGTGTGTGTGTGTGTGTGTGTGTGTGTTACATTCATTTTGTGTGTGTGTGGTAGATTGTGTGTGTGTGTGGAAGATTGTGTGTGTGTGTGTGTGGTAGATTGTGTGTGTGTGGTAGATTGGGTTTGTGTGTGTGTGTGGGTGTGGTAGATTGTGTGTGTGTGGTAGATTGGGTTTGTGTGTGTGTGTGTGGGTGTGGTAGATTGTGTGTTTGTGTGTGTGTGTGTGGTAGATTGTGTGTGTTGTCGATTGTGTCTGTGTGTGTGTGTGGGGTTGTTTGTGTCTGTGTGTGTGGTAGATTGTGTGTGTCTGTATGTGAGTGTGTGTGTGTGTGTGTGTGGTAGATTGTGTGTGTGTGTGTGTGTGTGTGTGTCTGTGCGTGTGGTAGATTGTGTGTGTGTGGTCGATTGTGTCTGTGTGTGTGTGTGGGGTTGTTTGTGTGTGTGTGTGGTAGATTGTGTGTGTGTGTGTGCGTGTGTGGTTGTTTGTGGGTCTGTGTGGTAGATTGTCTGTGTGTGTTAGATTGTCTGTGTGTGTGTGTCTGTGTGTCTGTATGGTGGATTGTAAAAGTGTGTATGTGTGTATGTGTGGTAGTTTTTGTGTGTGTACGTGTGTGTGTGGTAGATTGTGTGTGTGTGGTAGAGTGTGTGTGTGTGTGTGTGTGTGTGGTAAATTGTGTGTGTGTGTGTGTATGTGGAAGATTGTGTGTATGTGGTAGATTGTGTGTGTGTGTGTGTGGTAGACTGTGTTTAAGTGTGAGTGTGTGGTAGATTGTGTGTGTGTGGTAGATTGTGTGTGGTTTGTGTGTGTGCGCTAGATAGTGTTTGTGTGTGTGTGGTAGATTGTGTGTGTGTGTGTGTGTGTGTGTGTTGTATCTTTGTGTGTGATAGATTGTTTGTGTGTGTGTGGGAGATTGTGTTTGTGTGTCTGTGTGTGGTAGATTGTGAGTGTGTGTGTGGTAGATTGTGTGTGTGTGTGTGTGTGTGTGTGTGGTAGATTGTGTTTTTGTATGTGTGTGTGTGGTAGATGGTGTGTGTGTGCGTGTGTGTGTGTGTGGTAGATTGTGTATGTGTATGTGTGTGTGTGGTAGATTGTGTTTGTGTGTGTGTGGTAAATTGTGTGCGTGTGTTTGTGTGTGTGTGTGTGGAAGATTGTGTTTGTGTGTGTGTGGTAGTTTGTGTGAGTGTGGTAGATTGTGTGTGTGTGTGGTAGATTGTCTGTGTGTGGTAGAATGTGTTTATGTGTGTTTGTGTGGTAGATTGTAAATGTGTATGTGGTAGATTGTGTGTGTGTGTGTGTGGTGTGTCTGTGTGTCTGTGTGGTAGAATGTGTGTGTGTGTGTGTGTGAGTTTATCGTAGATTATGTGTGAGTGTGTGTGTGTGTGTGTGGTAGATTGAGTTTGTGTGGTAGATTGTGTGCCTGTGTCTGTGTGTGTGTGTGGTAGATTGTGTGTGTGTGTGTGTGGTAGATTGAGTGTGTGTGGTAGATTGTGTGTGTTGTGCGTGTGTGTGTGTTTGGTAGATTGTGTGTATGTGGTTGATTGCGTGCGTGTGTGTGTGGTGGATTGTGCTTGTGTGTGCGTGGTAGATTGTATGTGTGTGTGTCTGTGTGTGTGTGGTAGATTGTGTGTGTGTGTGGTAGATTGTGTGTGTGTGTGTGTGTGTGTGTGTGTGTGTGTGGTAGATTGTGTTTGTGTGTCTGTGTGGTAGATTGTCTGTGTGTGTGTGTGTGTGTGTGTGTGTGTGTGTGTGTGTGTGTGTGTGTGTGTGAGTTGTGTGTGGTGGATTGTGTGTGTCTGTGTGTGCTAGATTGTGTGTGTGTGTGTGTGTGTGTGTGTGTGTGTGTGTGTGTGTGTGTGTGTGTGTGTGGTAGATTGCGTGTGTGTGTGTGTGTGTGGTAGATTGTGATTGTGTGTGTGTGTGGTGTGGGGTAGATGGCGTTTATGTGTGTGTGTCTGGTAGATTGTGTGTGTGTGTGTGTGTGTGTGTGGTAGTGTTTATGTGTGTGATTGTGTGGTAGATTGTGTGTTTGTGTGTGTGTGTGTGGTAGATTGTGTGTGTGTGTTTGTGTGTGTGTCGTAGATTGTGTTTGTGTTTGTTTGTGTGTGTGGTAGATTGTGTGTGTGAGTGTGTGGTAGATTGTGGGTGTTTGTTGTGTAGTAGGTTGTGTGTGTGTGTGTGTGTGTGTGTGTGTGTGTGGTAGATTGTGTGTGTGTGTTACATTGTGTGTGTGTGTGTGTGTGTGTGTGTGGTACATTGAGTCTGTGTTTGTGTGTGTGTGTGTGTGGTACATTGTATGTGTGTGTGTGTGTTTGTGTCTGTGTGCTTGCGGTAGATTGTGTGTGTGTGGTAGATTGTGTTTGTGTGTGTGTGTATGTGTATGTGTGTGTGTGGGTGTGGTAGATTGTGTGTGTGTGGTAGATTGAGTTTCTGTGTGTGTGTGGTAGATTGTGTGTGTGTGTGTGTGTGTGTGTGTGTGGAATATTGAGTGTGTGTGTGTGTGGTAGATTGTGTGTGTGGTAGATTGGGTTTGTATGTGTGTGTGTGGGTGTGGTAGATTGTGTGTGTGTGGTAGATTGAGTTTGTGTGTGTGTGTGTGTGTGTGTGTGTGTGTGTGTGTGTGTGGTAGATTGTGTGTGTGTGTGTGTGTGTCTGTGCGTGTGGTAGATTGTGTGTGTGTGGTCGATTGTGTCTGTGTGTGTGTGTGGGGTTGTTTGTGTGTGTGTGGTAGATTGTGTGTGTGTGTGTGCGTGTGTGGTTGTTTGTGGGTCTGTGTGGTAGATTGTCTGTGTGTGTTAGATTGTCTGTGTGTGTGTGTCTGTGTGTCTGTATGGTGGATTGTAAAAGTGTGTATGTGTGTATGTGTGGTAGTTTTTGTGTGTGTACGTGTGCGTGTGGTAGATTGTGTGTGTGCGTATGTGTGTGTGGTAGAGAGTGTGTGTGTGTGTGTGTGTGTGTGTGTGGTAAATTGTGTGTGTGTGTGTGTATGGGGAAGATTGTGTGTATGTGGTAGATTGTGTGTGTGTGTGTGTGGTAGACTGTGTTTAAGTGTGAGTGTGTGGTAGATTGTGTGTGTGTGGTAGATTGTGTGTGGTTTGTGTGTGTGTGCTAGATAGTGTTTGTGTGTGTGTGGTAGATTGTGTGTGTGTGTGTGTGTGTGTGTGTGTGTGTTGTATCTTTGTGTGTGATAGATTGTTTGTGTGTGTGTGGGAGATTGTGTTTGTGTGTCTGTGTGTGGTAGATTGTGAGTGTGTGTGTGGTAGATTGTGTGTGTGTGTGTGGTAGATTGTGTTTTTGTATGTGTGTGTGTGGTAGATGGTGTGTGTGTGCATGTGTGTGTGGTACATTGTGTATGTGTATGTGTGTGTGTGGTAGATTGTGTTTGTGTGTGTGTGGTAAATTGTGTGCGTGTGTTTGTGTGTGTGTGTGTGGAAGATTGTGTTTGTGTGTGTGTGGTAGTTTGTGTGTGTGTGGTAGATTGTGTGTGTGTGTGTGGTAGATTGTCTGTGTGTGGTAGATTGTTTTTCTGTGTGTGTGTGTGGTAGATTGTCTGTGTGTGGTAGAATGTGTTTATGTGTGTTTGTGTGGTAGATTGTAAATGTGTATGTGGTAGATTGTGTGTGTGTCTGTGTGTGTGGTGTGTCTGTGTGTCTGTGTGGTAGAATGTGTGTGTGTGTGTGAGTTTATCGTAGATTATGTGTGAGTGTGTGTGTGTGTGTGTGGTAGATTGAGTTTGTGTGGTAGATTGTGTGCCTGTGTCTGTGTGTGTGTGTGGTAGATTGTGTTTGTGTGTGTGTGGTAGATTGAGTGCGTGTGGTAGATTGTGTGTGTTGTGCGTGTGTGTGTGTTTGGTAGATTGTGTGTATGTGGTTGATTGCGTGCGTGTGTGTGTGGTGGATTGTGCTTGTGTGTGCGTGGTAGATTGTATGTGTGTGTGTCTGTGTGTGTGTGGTAGATTGTGTGTGTGTGTGGTAGATTGTGTATGTGTGTGTGTGTGTGTGTGTGTGTGTGTGTGTGTGTGTGGTAGATTGTGTTTGTGTGTCTGTGTGGTAGATTGTGTGTGTGTGTGTGTGTGTGTGTGTGTGTGTGTGTGTGTGTGTGTGTGTGTGTGTGTGTGTTGTGTGTGGTGGATTGTGTGTGTCTGTGTGTGCTAGATTGTGTGTGTGTGTGCGTGTGTGTGTGTGGTAGATTGCGTGTGTGTGTGTGTGTATGTGTGTGGTAGATTGTGATTGTGTGTGTGTGTGTGGTGTGGGGTAGATGGCGTTTATGTGTGTGTGTCTGGTAGATTGTGTGTGTGTGTGTGTGTGTGTGTGGTAGTGTTTATGTGTGTGATTGTGTGGTAGATTGTGTGTTTGTGTGTGTGTGTGGTAGATTGTGTGTGTGTGTTTGTGTGTGTGTGGAAGATTGTGTTTGTGTTTGTTTGTGTGTGTGGTAGATTGTGTGTGTGAGTGTGTGGTAGATTGTGGGTGTTTGTTGTGTAGTAGGTTGTGTGTGTGTGTGTGTGTGTGTGTGTGTGTGTGTGTGGTAGATTGTGTGTGTGTGTTACATTGTGTGTGTGTGTGTGTGTGTGTGTGTGTGTGGTACATTGAGTCTGTGTTTGTGTGTGTGTATGTGTGGTACGTTGTATGTGTGTGTGTGTGTTTGTGTCTGTGTGTTTGCGGTAGATTGTGTGTGTGTGGTAGATTGTGTTTGTGTGTGTGTGTATGTGTATGTGTGTGTGTGTGTAGCAGATTGTGTGTGTGTGGTAGATTGTTTGTGTGTGTGTGTGGTAGATTGTTTTTGTGTTTGTGTGCGTGTGCTAGATTGTTTGTTTGTGTGTCTGTGGTAGATTGTGTTTGTGTGTGTGTGTGTGTGTAGATTGTGTGTGTGTGTGTGTGTGTGTGTGTCTGTGGTAGATTGTGTGTGTGTGGTAGATTGTGTTTGTTTCAGTGTGTGTGTGGTAGATTATGTTTGTGTGTGTGTGTGTGTGTGTGTGTGTGTTACATTCATTTTGTGTGTGTGTGGTAGATTGTGTGTGTGTGTGTGTGGTAGATTGTGTGTGTGTGGTAGATTGGGTTTGTGTGTGTGTGTGGGTGTGGTAGATTGTGTGTGTGTGGTAGATTGGGTTTGTGTGTGTGTGTGTGGGTGTGGTAGATTGTGTGTGTGTGTGTGTGTGTGTGGTAGATTGTGTGTGTTGTCGATTGTGTCTGTGTGTGTGTGTGGGGTTGTTTGTGTCTGTGTGTGTGGTAGATTGTGTGGGTCTGTATGTGTGTGTGTGTGAGTGTGTGTGCGGTAGATTGTGTGTGTGTGTGTGTGTGTGTCTGTGTGTGTGGTAGATTGTGTGTGTGTGGTCGATTGTGTCTGTGTGTGTGTGTGGGGTTGTTTGTGTGTGTGTGTGGTAGATTGTGTGTGGGTGTGTGCGTGTGTGGTTGTTTGTGGGTCTGTGTGGTAGATTGTCTGTGTGTGTTAGATTGTCTGTGTGTGTGTGTCTGTGTGTCTGTATGGTGGATTGTAAAAGTGTGTATGTGTATATGTGTGGTAGTTTTTGTGTGTGTACGTGTGTGTGTGGTAGATTGTGTGTGTGTGGTAGAATGTGTGTGTGTGTGTGTGTGTGTGGTAAATTGTGTGTGTGTGTGTGTATGTGGAAGATTGTGTGTATGTGGTAGATTGTGTGTGTGTGTGTGTGGTAGACTGTGTTTAAGTGTGAGTGTGTGGTAGATTGTGTGTGTGTGGTAGATTGTGTGTGGTTTGTGTGTGTGCGCTAGATAGTGTTTGTGTGTGTGTGGTAGATTGTGTGTGTGTGTGTGTGTGTGTGTGTGTTGTATCTTTGTGTGTGATAGATTGTTTGTGTGTGTGTGGGAGATTGTGTTTGTGTGTCTGTGTGTGGTAGATTGTGAGTGTGTGTGTGGTAGATTGTGTGTGTGTGTGTGTGTGTGTGGTAGATTGTGTTTTTGTATGTGTGTGTGTGGTAGATGGTGTGTGTGTGCGTGTGTGTGTGTGTGTGGTAGATTGTGTATGTGTATATGTGTGTGTGGTAGATTGTGTTTGTGTGTGTGTGGTAAATTGTGTGCGTGTGTTTGTGTGTGTGTGTGTGGAAGATTGTGTTTGTGTGTGTGTGGTAGTTTGTGTGAGTGTGGTAGATTGTGTGTGTGTGTGGTAGATTGTCTGTGTGTGGTAGAATGTGTTTATGTGTGTTTGTGTGGTAGATTGTAAATGTGTATGTGGTAGATTGTGTGTGTGTGTGTGTGGTGTGTCTGTGTGTCTGTGTGGTAGAATGTGTGTGTGTGTGTGTGTGAGTTTATCGTAGATTATGTGTGAGTGTGTGTGTGTGCGTGTGGTAGATTGAGTTTGTGTGGTAGATTGTGTGCCTGTGTCTGTGTGTGTGTGTGGTAGATTGTGTTTGTGTGTGTGTGGTAGATTGAGTGTGTGTGGTAGATTGTGTGTGTTGTGCGTGTGTGTGTGTTTGGTAGATTGTGTGTATGTGGTTGATTGCGTGCGTGTGTGTGTGGTGGATTGTGCTTGTGTGTGCGTGGTAGATTGTATGTGTGTGTGTCTGTGTGTGTGTGGTAGATTGTGTGTGTGTGTGGTAGATTGTGTGTGTGTGTGTGTGTGTGTGTGTGTGTGTGTGTGTGTGTGTGGTAGATTGTGTTTGTGTGTCTGTGTGGTAGATTGTGTGTGTGTGTGTGTGTGTGTGTGTGTGTGTGTGTGTGTGTGTGTGTGTGTGTGTGTGTGTGTGAGTTGTGTGTGGTGGATTGTGTGTGTCTGTGTGTGCTAGATTGTGTGTGTGTGTGTGTGTGTGTGTGTGTGTGTGTGTGTGTGGTAGATTGCGTGTGTGTGTGTGTGTGTGTGTGGTAGATTGTGATTGTGTGTGTGTGTGGTGTGGGGTAGATGGCGTTTATGTGTGTGTGTCTGGTAGATTGTGTGTGTGTGTGTGTGTGTGTGGTAGTGTTTATGTGTGTGATTGTGTGGTAGATTGTGTGTTTGTGTGTGTGTGTGGTAGATTGTGTGTGTGTGTTTGTGTGTGTGTCGTAGATTGTTTTTGTGTTTGTTTGTGTGTGTGGTAGATTGTGTGTGTGAGTGTGTGGTAGATTGTGGGTGTTTGTTGTGTAGTAGGTTGTGTGTGTGTGTGTGTGTGTGTGTGTGTGTGTGTGTGTGTGGTAGATTGTGTGTGTGTGTTACATTGTGTGTGTGTGTGTGTGTGGTACATTGAGTCTGTGTTTGTGTGTGTGTGTGTGTGGTACGTTGTATGTGTGTGTGTGTGTTTGTGTCTGTGTGTTTGCGGTAGATTGTGTGTGTGTGGTAGATTGTGTTTGTGTGTGTGTGTATGTGTATGTGTGTGTGTGTGTAGCAGATTGTGTGTGTGTGGTAGATTGTTTGTGTGTGTGTGTGGTAGATTGTTTTTGTGTTTGTGTGCGTGTGCTAGATTGTTTGTTTGTGTGTCTGTAATAGATTGTGTTTGTGTGTGTGTGTGTGTAGATTGTGTGTGTGTGTGTGTGTGTGTGTGTGTGTCTGTGGTAGATTGTGTGTGTGTGGTAGATTGTGTTTGTTTCAGTGTGTGTGGTAGATTATGTTTGTGTGTGTGTGTGTGTGTGTGTGTGTGTTACATTCATTTTGTGTGTGTGTGGTAGATTGTGTGTGTGTGTGGAAGATTGTGTGTGTGTGTGTGTGGTAGATTGTGTGTGTGTGGTAGATTGGGTTTGTGTGTGTGTGTGGGTGTGGTAGATTGTGTGTGTGTGGTAGATTGGGTTTGTGTGTGTGTGTGTGAGTGTGGTAGATTGTGTGTGTGTGTGTCTGTGTGTGTGGTAGATTGTGTGTGTGTGGTCGATCGTGTCTGTGTGTGTGTGGGGGGTTGTTTGTGTCTGTGTGTGTGGTAGATTGTGTGTGTGTGTGTGTGTGTGTGTGTGTGTATGTTTGTGGTAGATTGTTTGTGTGTGTGTGCGTGTGTGGTTGTTTGTGTGTCAGTGTGGTAGATTGTGTTTGTGATTTAGATTGTGTGTCTGTGTGTCTGTGTGTTGGATTGTGAAAGTGTGTATGTGTGTATGTGTAGTAGTTTGTGTGTGTGTATGTGTGTGTGTGGTAGATTGTGTGTGTGGTAGATTGTGTGTGTGTGTGTGGTAAATTGTGTGTGTGTGTGTGTGTGTGTGTGTGTGTGTGGTAGATTGTGTTTGTGTGTGTGTGTGGTAGATTGTGTGTGTGGTAGATTGTGTTTGTGTGTGTGTGTGTGTTGAAGATTGTGTTTGTATGTGTGTGGTAGTTTGTGTGTGTGTGCTAGATTGTGTGTGTGTGTGTGGTAGATCGTCTGTGTGTGGTAGATTGTGTTTCTGTGTGTGTGTGTGGTAGATTGTAAGTGTGTATGTGGTAGATTGTGTGTGTGTGTGTGTGCGTGTGTGGTTGTTTGTGGGTCTGTGTGGTAGATTGTCTGTGTGTGTTAGATTGTCTGTGTGTGTGTGTCTGTGTGTCTGTATGGTGGATTGTAAAAGTGTGTATGTGTGTATGTGTGGTAGTTTTTGTGTGTGTACGTGTGTGTGTGGTAGATTGTGCGTGTGCGTATGTGTGTGTGGTAGAGAGTGTGTGTGTGTGTGTGTGTGTGTGTGTGTGTGTGTGTGGTAAATTGTGTGTGTGTGTGTGTATGTGGAAGATTGTGTGTATGTGGTAGATTGTGTGTGTGTGTGTGTGGTAGACTGTGTTTAAGTGTGAGTGTGTGGTAGATTGTGTGTGTGTGGTAGATTGTGTGTGGTTTGTGTGTGTGTGCTAGATAGTGTTTGTGTGTGTGTGGTAGATTGTGTGTGTGTGTGTGTGTGTGTGTGTGTGTTGTATCTTTGTGTGTGATAGATTGTTTGTGTGTGTGTGGGAGATTGTGTTTGTGTGTCTGTGTGTGGTAGATTGTGAGTGTGTGTGTGGTAGATTGTGTGTGTGTGTGTGGTAGATTGTGTTTTTGTATGTGTGTGTGTGGTAGATGGTGTGTGTGTGCATGTGTGTGTGGTAGATTGTGTATGTGTATGTGTGTGTGTGGTAGATTGTGTTTGTGTGTGTGTGGTAAATTGTGTGCGTGTGTTTGTGTGTGTGTGTGTGGAAGATTGTGTTTGTGTGTGTGGTAGTTTGTGTGTGTGTGGTAGATTGTGTGTGTGTGATAGATTGTCTGTGTGTGGTAGAATGTGTTTATGTGTGTTTGTGTGGTAGATTGTAAATGTGTATGTGGTAGATTGTGTGTGTGTGTGTGTGGTGTGTCTGTGTGTGTGTGTGGTAGAATGTGTGTGTGTGTGTGAGTTTATCGTAGATTATGTGTGAGTGTGTGTGTGTGCGTGTGGTAGATTGAGTTTGTGTGGTAGATTGTGTGCCTGTGTCTGTGTGTGTGTGTGGTAGATTGTGTTTGTGTGTGTGTGGTAGATTGAGTGCGTGTGGTAGATTGTGTGTGTTGTGCGTGTGTGTGTGTTTGGTAGATTGTGTGTATGTGGTTGATTGCGTGCGTGTGTGTGAGGTGGATTGTGCTTGTGTGTGCGTGGTAGATTGTATGTGTGTGTGTCTGTGTGTGTGTGGTAGATTGTGTGTGTGTGTGGTAGATTGTGTATGTGTGTGTGTGTGTGTGTGTGTGTGTGTGTGTGTGTGTGGTAGATTGTGTTTGTGTGTCTGTGTGGTAGATTGTGTGTGTGTGTGTGTGTGTGTGTGTGTGTGTGTGTGTGTGTGTGTGTGTTGTGTGTGGTAGATTGTGTGTGTCTGTGTGTGCTAGATTGTGTGTGTGTGTGTGTGTGTGTGTGTGTGGTAGATTGCGTGTGTGTGTGTGTGTATGTGTGTGGTAGATTGTGATTGTGTGTGTGTGTGTGGTGTGGGGTAGATGGCGTTTATGTGTGTGTGTCTGGTAGATTGTGTGTGTGTGTGTGTGTGTGTGTGGTAGTGTTTATGTGTGTGATTGTGTGGTAGATTGTGTGTGTGTGTGTATGTGGTAGATTGTGTGTGTGTGTGTGTGGTAGACTGTGTTTAAGTGTGAGTGTGTGGTAGATTGTGTGTGTGTGGTAGATTGTGTGTGGTTTGTGTGTGTGTGCTAGATAGTGTTTGTGTGTGTGTGGTAGATTGTGTGTGTGTGTGTGTGTGTGTGTGTGTGTGTGTGTTGTATCTTTGTGTGTGATAGATTGTTTGTGTGTGTGTGGGAGATTGTGTTTGTGTGTCTGTGTGTGGTAGATTGTGAGTGTGTGTGTGGTAGATTGTGTGTGTGTGTGTGTGGTAGATTGTGTTTTTGTATGTGTGTGTGGTAGATGGTGTGTGTGTGCATGTGTGTGTGGTAGATTGTGTATGTGTATGTGTGTGTGTGGTAGATTGTGTTTGTGTGTGTGTGGTAAATTGTGTGCGTGTGTTTGTGTGTGTGTGTGTGGAAGATTGTGTTTGTGTGTGTGGTAGTTTGTGTGTGTATGGTAGATTGTGTGTGTGTGGTAGATTGTCTGTGTGTGGTAGAATGTGTTTATGTGTGTTTGTGTGGTAGATTGTAAATGTGTATGTGGTAGATTGTGTGTGTGTGTGTGTGGTGTGTCTGTGTGTGTGTGTGGTAGAATGTGTGTGTGTGTGTGAGTTTATCGTAGATTATGTGTGAGTGTGTGTGTGTGCGTGTGGTAGATTGAGTTTGTGTGGTAGATTGTGTGCCTGTGTCTGTGTGTGTGTGTGGTAGATTGTGTTTGTGTGTGTGTGGTAGATTGAGTGCGTGTGGTAGATTGTGGGTGTTGTGCGTGTGTGTGTGTTTGGTAGATTGTGTGTATGTGGTTGATTGCGTGCGTGTGTGTGAGGTGGATTGTGCTTGTGTGTGCGTGGTAGATTGTATGTGTGTGTGTCTGTGTGTGTGTGGTAGATTGTGTGTGTGTGTGGTAGATTGTGTATGTGTGTGTGTGTGTGTGTGTGTGTGTATGTGTGTGTGGTAGATTGTGTTTGTGTGTCTGTGTGGTAGATTGTGTGTGTGTGTGTGTGTGTGTGTGTGTGTGTGTGTGTGTGTGTGTGCGTTGTGTGTGGTAGATTGTGTGTGTCTGTGTGTGCTAGATTGTGTGTGTGTGTGTGTGTGTGTGTGTGTGGTAGATTGCGTGTGTGTGTGTGTGTATGTGTGTGGTAGATTGTGATTGTGTGTGTGTGTGTGGTGTGGGGTAGATGGCGTTTATGTGTGTGTGTCTGGTAGATTGTGTGTGTGTGTGTGTGTGTGTGTGGTAGTGTTTATGTGTGTGATTGTGTGGTAGATTGTGTGTTTGTGTGTGTGTGTGGTAGATTGTGTGTGTGTGTTTGTGTGTGTGTGGTAGATTGTGTTTGTGTTTGTTTGTGTGTGTGGTAGATTGTGTGTGTGAGTGTGTGGTAGATTGTGGGTGTTTGTTGTGTAGTAGGTTGTGTGTGTGTGTGTGTGTGTGTGTGTGTGTGGTAGATTGTGTGTGTGTGTTACATTGTGTGTGTGTGTGTGTGTGTGTGTGTGTGGTACATTGAGTCTGTGTTTGTGTGTGTGTGTGTGTGGTACGTTGTATGTGTGTGTGTGTGTTTGTGTCTGTGTGTTTGCGGTAGATTGTGTGTGTGTGGTAGATTGTGTTTGTGTGTGTGTGTATGTGTATGTGTGTGTGTGTGTAGCAGATTGTGTGTGTGTGTGGTAGATTGTTTGTGTGTGTGTGTGGTAGATTGTTTTTGTGTTTGTGTGCGTGTGCTAGATTGTTTGTTTGTGTGTCTGTGGTAGATTGTGTTTGTGTGTGTGTGTGTGTAGATTGTGTGTGTGTGTGTGTGTGTGTCTGTGGTAGATTGTGTGTGTGTGGTAGATTGTGTTTGTTTCAGTGTGTGTGTGGTAGATTATGTTTGTGTGTGTGTGTGTGTGTGTGTGTGTTACATTCATTTTGTGTGTGTGTGGTAGATTGTGTGTGTGTGTGGAAGATTGTGTGTGTGTGTGTGTGGTAGATTGTGTGTGTGTGGTAGATTGGGTTTGTGTGTGTGTGTGGGTGTGGTAGATTGTGTGTGTGTGGTAGATTGGGTTTGTGTGTGTGTGTGTGGGTGTGGTAGATTGTGTGTGTGTGTGTGTGTGTGTGTGTGTGTGTGGTAGATTGTGTGTGTTGTCGATTGTGTCTGTGTGTGTGTGTGGGGTTGTTTGTGTCTGTGTGTGTGGTAGATTGTGTGTGTCTGTATGTGAGTGTGTGTGTGTGTGTGTGTGGTAGATTGTGTGTGTGTGTGTGTGTGTGTGTGTCTGTGCGTGTGGTAGATTGTGTGTGTGTGGTCGATTGTGTCTGTGTGTGTGTGTGGGGTTGTTTGTGTGTGTGTGTGGTAGATTGTGTGTGTGTGTGTGCGCGTGTGTGGTTGTTTGTGGGTCTGTGTGGTAGATTGTCTGTGTGTGTTAGATTGTCTGTGTGTGTGTGTCTGTGTGTCTGTATGGTGGATTGTAAAAGTGTGTATGTGTGTATCTGTGGTAGTTTTTGTGTGTGTACGTGTGTGTGTGGTAGATTGTGTGTGTGTGGTAGAGTGTGTGTGTGTGTGTGTGTGTGTGGTAAATTGTGTGTGTGTGTGTGTATCTGGAAGATTGTGTGTATGTGGTAGATTGTGTGTGTGTGTGTGTGGTAGACTGTGTTTAAGTGTGAGTGTGTGGTAGATTGTGTGTGTGTGGTAGATTGTGTGTGGTTTGTGTGTGTGCGCTAGATAGTGTTTGTGTGTGTGTGGTAGATTGTGTGTGTGTGTGTGTGTGTGTGTGTTGTATCTTTGTGTGTGATAGATTGTTTGTGTGTGTGTGGGAGATTGTGTTTGTGTGTCTGTGTGTGGTAGATTGTGAGTGTGTGTGTGGTAGATTGTGTGTGTGTGTGTGTGTGTGTGTGTGGTAGATTGTGTTTTTGTATGTGTGTGTGTGGTAGATGGTGTGTGTGTGCGTGTGTGTGTGTGTGGTAGATTGTGTATGTGTATGTGTGTGTGTGGTAGATTGTGTTTGTGTGTGTGTGGTAAATTGTGTGCGTGTGTTTGTGTGTGTGTGTGTGGAAGATTGTGTTTGTGTGTGTGTGTGGTAGTTTGTGTGAGTGTGGTAGATTGTGTGTGTGTGTGGTAGATTGTCTGTGTGTGGTAGAATGTGTTTATGTGTGTTTGTGTGGTAGATTGTAAATGTGTATGTGGTAGATTGTGTGTGTATGTGTGTGGTGTGTCTGTGTGTCTGTGTGGTAGAATGTGTGTGTGTGTGTGTGTGAGTTTATCGTAGATTATGTGTGAGTGTGTGTGTGTGTGTGTGGTAGATTGAGTTTGTGTGGTAGATTGTGTGCCTGTGTCTGTGTGTGTGTGTGGTAGATTGTGTTTGTGTGTGTGTGGTAGATTGAGTGTGTGTGGTAGATTGTGTGTGTTGTGCGTGTGTGTGTGTTTGGTAGATTGTGTGTATGTGGTTGATTGCGTGCGTGTGTGTGTGGTGGATTGTGCTTGTGTGTGCGTGGTAGATTGTATGTGTGTGTGTCTGTGTGTGTGTGGTAGATTGTGTGTGTGTGTGGTAGATTGTGTGTGTGTGTGTGTGTGTGTGTGTGTGGTAGATTGTGTTTGTGTGTCTGTGTGGTAGATTGTCTGTGTGTGTGTGTGTGTGTGTGTGTGTGTGTGTGTGTGTGTGTGTGTGTGTGTGTGTGTGTGAGTTGTGTGTGGTGGATTGTGTGTGTCTGTGTGTGCTAGATTGTGTGTGTGTGTGTGTGTGTGTGTGTGTGTGTGTGTGTGTGTGTGTGTGTGGTAGATTGCGTGTGTGTGTGTGTGTGTGTGGTAGATTGTGATTGTGTGTGTGTGTGGTGTGGGGTAGATGGCGTTTATGTGTGTGTGTCTGGTAGATTGTGTGTGTGTGTGTGTGTGTGTGGTAGTGTTTATGTGTGTGATTGTGTGGTAGATTGTGTGTTTGTGTGTGTGTGTGGTAGATTGTGTGTGTGTGTTTGTGTGTGTGTCGTAGATTGTGTTTGTGTTTGTTTGTGTGTGTGGTAGATTGTGTGTGTGAGTGTGTGGTAGATTGTGGGTGTTTGTTGTGTAGTAGGTTGTGTGTGTGTGTGTGTGTGTGTGTCGTAGATTGTTTTTGTGTTTGTTTGTGTGTGTGGTAGATTGTGTGTGTGAGTGTGTGGTAGATTGTGGGTGTTTGTTGTGTAGTAGGTTGTGTGTGTGTGTGTGTGTGTGTGTGTGTGTGTGTGTGTGTGGTAGATTGTGTGTGTGTGTTACATTGTGTGTGTGTGTGTGTGTGGTACATTGAGTCTGTGTTTGTGTGTGTGTGTGTGTGGTACGTTGTATGTGTGTGTGTGTGTTTGTGTCTGTGTGTTTGCGGTAGATTGTGTGTGTGTGGTAGATTGTGTTTGTGTGTGTGTGTATGTGTATGTGTGTGTGTGTGTAGCAGATTGTGTGTGTGTGGTAGATTGTTTGTGTGTGTGTGTGGTAGATTGTTTTTGTGTTTGTGTGCGTGTGCTAGATTGTTTGTTTGTGTGTCTGTGGTAGATTGTGTTTGTGTGTGTGTGTGTGTAGATTGTGTGTGTGTGTGTGTGTGTGTGTGTCTGTGGTAGATTGTGTGTGTGTGGTAGATTGTGTTTGTTTCAGTGTGTGTGTGGTAGATTATGTTTGTGTGTGTGTATGTGTGTGTGTGGTAGATTGTGTGTGTGGTAGATTGTGTGTGTGTGTGTGGTAAATTGTGTGTGTGTGTGTGTGTGTGTGTGTGTGTGTGTGTGTGTGTGTGTGTGTGTGTGTGGTAGATTGTGTTTGTGTGTGTGTGTGGTAGATTGTGTGTGTGGTAGATTGTGTTTGTGTGTGTGTGTGTGTTGAAGATTGTGTTTGTATGTGTGTGGTAGTTTGTGTGTGTGTGCTAGATTGTGTGTGTGTGTGTGTGGTAGATCGTCTGTGTGTGGTAGATTGTGTTTCTGTGTGTGTGTGTGGTAGATTGTAAGTGTGTATGTGGTAGATTGTGTGTGTGTGTGTGCGTGTGTCTGTGTGTCTGTGTGGTAGAATGTGTGTTTGTGTGTGAGTTTATCAT